>ML058397.1:6510580-6769924 GCA_003013855.2 Liriodendron chinense | reverse complement strand
CCACCAACTAAACTTTCCAAAACCTTAGAAGTTTGCTTGGCTCATTTCAAGGAGGAAATAATTTTAGATATTGATGAGGCCATGGAAGAGTCAAAATCTAAAAATTTGATTGACAAGACACCAATCACTAACTTGAATAATTTTCTTATGTAGGAATTTGATGGATTTATGTTTAATTTGCCTAAGGAAATGCCAAAATCTGAATGTGTAGTGGATGAGGACTTATTCCAACCTATACAAGTGACCAAGAAGGTCGAAGTTTTCTACACTCTAGAAGAGTGTTTGGCATATTTTGAGGATTGGGATGATCCTATGATCCGTGACATTGTTAATGCCCTGAGGGAAACTTTACCGGTGCCCAAAAAGACTCCTTCCACAGAGTATAAAACTGAATTATCAACTGTGGAAGCACCAGTAGAATCTGATTTTATGAAGGCTATACCGACTTATAAAGAAGAAATTTAAGTCTCCACATCTCTTTGGTTGTTCAAACCAAATTGCACCATCTCTGGGATGATCCTTACCTAATTAATTTCTTCCCAAACAAGTTAGAAAGGAGATTCATATTTGATGATCCCAAACTGAAGAAATTCTCATTTCCTAACATATGGGGTGATAACTTTGAGAAACCCACTGAAATTTTTCAGCAGGATTTTCAACGGTGTTCGCTTCCCCAAGTGTAGGGTTGTGATGTAGTAATAAACTCGGTAAGACCGAGGTCGATCCACAGGGACTTGTGTAGGAATTCACAAATACATCCAATAATATCTATTGAAAGCTAACAACCAGATTTTGTATGAATTTGATGTGAGTAACAAAATTAATTAAATTGAAGGTAAATAATGATAAAAAGGCACTAGGGGTTCAAGGATCCACTTGTAGCAATCCTTGATGTTCAATCCGCTGTGGTTTCTCACTTTCTCAACTAGAATTGATATTAAGATCTATCTAGCCGGATGATAGAGCTGTTAAACTAAACAATCTGTTATATGTAAGTCCAATGCATAAGATTCACTCAACGTAAGCTAGGCTGAGCATGCTCAATTGCATAGGTCAGTCCTAATTCCAAAAGGTTCAGTTCACAATCATAACCATCCTCAAGTACTGTCACAAGACAAGGCTAGATTACAATTTGAACTTGATTCAAATCACATGCACAGTCCAAACACATTACAGAAATTCAGAAAAGTAGAACTTTGGTAGGAAGTCTGTTAACGTCAGATTTTGTAACAGGATCCTCCGGTCGTTCACCTTCTCTCCAACAGTTTTTTCCTCCGCCAGACCTGAAAGAAGACAGAGAACAACTAAGGGTGGCGGGTGTCCAGCCGTTAGCCCTCCGATGCTTAAGTCAGGCAAAGCAAGAGGAAGATTAACCAGGCAAAACGGGGCTAGAAGTTGAATATTGTGTACCTTTCTCTTAATGGAGTCATCCCTTTATATAGATCTGAAGCGATCCAATCTATTACATAAGATATCGAGATCCCGCTGATGTCGTGTGTACGATACCGAGATCCCGCTGATTTCATGGGATAAGATCCTTATCCTTAAAGACGAGATCAAACCCAATGACTTCTTTCGGCAATCACGTTCCTTGATAGCAATCCCTTGAGATTCGGAACCACAAGAGAAGATAAGCCCAAAATTGACCTATACGGGCTACTGGTAGGCGTAGTAGTAGCGCTGATCGCTCATGTAGAGCTGGAAGCCGTAGTTGGAGTCATAGCCGGCGAAAAGGAAGGAGACGCCGAAAGGGGCGGAGACCACCGAACTGAGTGTTGCCCTGCTTGGTGTCGCAGAGGGATTGGACAAGCTGCTCGACGGGAATCGGGTGCTGGAACTATTATACGAAGACCGTCCAAACCAAAAGCAAAGACTCATGATTGCTCAGATGTCGGGAGCTGCTCATGTTAAGAATGCTCGCATTCAGGAGATGCGACCCCTTCTGATGAGCACGAGCCGAGCTGCTCGCATCCAGGAGATGCGACCCCTTCTGACGAGCACGAGCCGAGCTGCTCGCATCCAGGAGATGCGACCCCTTCTGACGAGCACGAGCCGAGCTGCTCGCATCAAGGAGATACGACCCCTTCTGACGAGCACGAGCCTGACTGGTCGCGTTAAAGATATGCGACCCCTTATCTCGAGCACGAGCTTGACTGGTCGCATTCACTATGTGCCCGCGATCCCTCACTTCTCGCTAGACTATATTTGCCTACAACAGATGCCCCCCAAACCCTTGGTATTGAGGAACTATGCCAAGGGTTTGTTAGTGTAGACAGCTGGCTGCTAGAAAAAATCGCACATGATTCACTTAACGTGCTTCCGCATTTATGATGGCCAGCTTTTGCGCAGCTTTTTCTGCCACTAGAAATGAGGCGTTGGGCGCCACGTGTTTCCGTATTTAATGCCAGCGCCCGTTCGTCTGGCGTGCTGGATGAGAAGCTGCCGCGTGTCCATCAAATCAACCGGGATGATTGCGTATAAATATCGGACTTAGCCGAAAATCCTCCATTTTCGAACTCCATCTGCTGCGAAGTTTCCTTCCTCTTCTTCTCTGTTTCCGGAGTAAAAACCTCTTTACGGAGGTATTCCTTCTTTTCTTTCTTCTTTCTCACTTCTCCCACCCAATTTTCTTTATAATGGCAGAAATCTCTGACGAAGAGATTGTTCCTTTGGGAGATGAAACCCCGGATTCCTCCGAGTCCAATAACGCTAGAGTACCGGCTGGGAGATATTCCGCCTCCGGTTACTCTTCCATCTTGATGGAGGAAAGACTCTTTAACCTTAGAGAGACGTATCGGGTCCCGGATTCTATTTCGTTTAGATTGCCGGGGAGAGGGGAGACAGCCGATGCACCGCCACCAGGGTGTGTGGCTTTCTATGAATACTTTTTCAAAGTGGGTGTACGCCTTCCCCTCCACCCTTTCATATGAAACTTCCTCCGTCTCTATAAGATTGCTCCGGGCCAATTGATAGTTAATGGCTGGCGGGTGCTCCTGAGCGTTTTTATCATCTGGAAGCAGGCGGGTAACGATGAGTTAACCGCTGAGGAATTTTTAAGGTTATTCCAACTGAAGAAGGCGCCAGCTAGCGAGGGTTGGTACTACCTATGCTTCTGGCACCGGAATAACTTTATCCTGGGGAATCCTTCTTCCAACTGCCCGGGATGGAGAAAAAGATGGTTTTATGTTTCCGGCAATTGGGAGTCCAAAATGGGTTCCGACCCTAAAGGTCACAACGTTAATCGCCATTTTGGCGAAGGTGGGTTTTGTTTTCGCCATATGTCTGGAAGGAACAGAGCCTTTGCCCTACGATGATTAATATGCCTTCCTTTTTTTTATAGTGATCCCAACTGGTGTGAAGCCAAATCTGCGAGGAGGACTCAACGAGAAGCTCGTTAGAGTCTACAAGCTCTCTGCGGCTGCACGTCACGTAAACGCTATTCTAGAGCCTCGTTGTCTTTGTGCAGCGGGGTCTAATTTCTCCAGAAGAAATGACAAATGTCGGAGACAGGAGAGGAGCGCTGGGAGTGCTCCCTCGCTTGAAAGGTGCTGCCTCGAAAAGGCAGAAGAAAACTGCAGCTGGTCCTTCATCTGCGCCTATCCCGTCGGATGGACCTGGTCGCGGACCACAGCCGCGCGTTGCTGAAAAAGGGGGTGCCGCCCCGACTTCTCGTGCGACTACGACTCCTCCGGCTGCTGCGACTCCACCGCCAGGTGCTCGCGGCCAGCCAGTGATTAAAGTCGCTGACAATTCGCCGAAAGGCGATCGGAGGGAGGGAGGCCTCCCTCCAAAGGAGATAACATGCGAGCCTACTGGTGCTCGCGAGTCTGCGACACCTTCCTTGGGTGCCGTGGGTGCTCGCGAGATGGGCTCAAGCGAGATGGTGGTGGCCCAACCTTCCGGGTCGGGGGTCTTTGTTATCCCCCCCCCCCCCCCCAATGCCTTCGGGGGTTTACCTGAGCCAAGCCCGGAAACTCTCTCCACTGATATTGGGGTGAGGTTGGTTCAGGTAACAACCTTTTTCCTTTTTACCAATCTCTTCGTGATTTAATAGGATGACTAGCAATCTAATCCTTCTCTCTTTATTTATATCAGAGCCTGGATCTCACGCTCCGCGTTAGGCGGGATGTTGAAGCAGCTCGCCGCAGTGTGGAGGATGCGGAGAAGAAGAAGAAGACAATGGAAGCCGAGGTCCAAGGGCGGGACCGCTTGGTGAAAGCTCTGGAAGTGTAGATCGCCAAGCTGGATGAAGAGAAGAAGATTCTCCTCGTCAAAATCCAATCCCTGACTGAGCACTTTCAGTCAGTGGACCTCCAACTCGCAAAGCTTCAAGAGCTTCATTCTAAGAGCGAGAAGGAGAAGGAAATCTTCCGCCAGGACAAGATCCAGCTTGAAGGGCAGTTCAAGGACGCTCGGACCAAGCTTGAGGAGGCCCAGCAGCGGCTCAAACAGCTAAAGGATGACTCCATCCACTGGGAAGAGGAGCGGGTGGCTCTTGTTCAGATGGTATCTGACGAGGGTCCTCGCGCCGTCCAGGAGTTTCGTACTTCTCAGCTTTATGATGAAGAGCGATATGAAGCATATATCGCTGGTCGCGATTTCGCGGTCAGAGTTATGCAGCAGATCGCTCCGACTTTTAATGTTGAGGAGTTCGATAGGATGGCTTTCGAGGTAGCAGCTAGAGAACGAGCTGCTGCCGAGAATGAAGTCACCGGGGCTACAGATGCTGTTCCTGCTCCCGAGGCTGGCCTTAAAGCTGAGAGCCGCGAGCCTGCCCAAGAGGGGGATGATCTGCCCTGACTTCGTTGCCTTCTATTTCTTCATCGTGTATTTTTTATTTCTCTTCCTTAATATGTATACCTTTGAGAACAAGTTTGTAATTGACTTGACCTTTTGGTCATCATTATAATGAAAACCTGTTTCTTCAGTGTTGCGTACTCTCCTTATCTTTCATTTTTGCTTTGGGTTGATCACATGTTGACTCATCAGGGGATGCGACCCCTTAATTCGAGCATGAGCTGCGCTGCTCGCAGTTAAGGTGAACGACTGCGACCCCTTAATTCGAGTACGAGCTGCGCTGCTCGCATTTAGGAGATGCGACCCCTCAATTCGAGCACGAGCTGTGCTGCTCGCAGTAGGGTTACAAACTGCGACCCCTTAATTCGAGCACGAGCTGCGCTGCTCGCATTCTAGAATTGCGATCTCTTTCACCAAGCGCGAGCATCTAACTCATAAAAAAGTGAATTAGACTCAATCCAGGGGTCGTGTGATCGTGTCCGCGTTGAGATAGACTGATCTATCGATTGAGATTTTGATTCTACCAAGGGCAGAAGATTGGTCAAGAGAGCACGTATGCTCTCTTCGGGGCTATCTTTAATCCAAAAAATGGAGAAGCAACCAATTAGTAACAATTTCAATCCTACCAAGGGTAGGCAATTGGCCAAGAGGATGTGCATATTCTCTTCGGAGCTATTCGAGTCCAAATAAATGGGATAGCGGCCAAAAGGTGGTTTAGCCCTACCAAAGGTAGGCAATTGGTCAAGAGACGATATGCACTCTCTTCAGGGCTATTCGGGTCCAAGTAAATGGAGTAGCGACCAAAAGATATCTTCAACTTTATTCATAAAATGTCGTTATGAACTACATCGAATCTAGGGGAAGTATCGTAGCAAATGCTCCACGTGCCAAGGGCGACGCACGGGTTTGCCCTGCATGTCTTTAAGATAATAGGTACCGGGTCGCACAATCTTAATAACCCGATAAGGGCCTTCCCAATTTGGATCCAGCGAACGAGCAGGGACTCCGAGTTTTTGCCTTAGGACCAAATCTCCGAGCTGGAAGGACCTAGGTCGAGCCTTAGCATTTCGATAGCGAGCAATACGTTGTTGATGTGCGGCTGCTCGTAATTGAGAGGCATTTCTTCGTTCTTCCAAGAGATCGAGGTGAAGTCGGAGATTTTCCTGATTACCCGCGAGGTCATACTGTTCGATCCGATACGAGGGGACTTGAATTTCCACTGGTACTACCGCATCGACACCAAATGCTAAGGAGAAAGGGGTTTCACCCGTTGATGTACGAGTTGTAGTCCTATATGCCCATAATACCTCTGGTAGAAGTTCTGGCCATTCACCTTTACATTCACCGAGCTTGGTTTTCAAATGATGCTTGATGATTTTATTCACTGCCTCGACTTGCCCATTTGCTTGAGGATGATACGGAGAGGTACAGAGGTTACGTATCTTTCACTTTTCACAGAATTCGTCAAAGGCTGCGTTATCGAATTGCGTTCCATTATTGGTGATTATAGTGTGGGGGAGTCCATAACGGCATATAATATTTCTCCATATAAACTTGGTAGTTTGCTTCTCAGTAATCTTGGCTAATGGTTCTGCCTCGGCCCACTTGGTGAAGTAATCAACCGCTACAATCGCGAACTTATTTTGTCCCTTTCCCATGGGTAAGGGCCCGATGATATCGACCCCCCACTGAGCGAAAGGCCAAGGGCTATCAACTGGAGTCATCCGCTCGGACGGTACATGAGGTATAGGTGAATATCGTTGGCACTTGTCACATTTTTTAGAAAATTCAAATGCGCCTGCTTTCATAGTGGGCCAATAATATCCTTGCCTCATCGCCTTATACGCTAGGGATCGCCCCCTGGGGTGATTACCACATGCCCCCTGGTGTATCTCATCTAGAACACGAAGTGCTTCTTCTAGATGAAGACACTTTAAATAAGGCAAGGAGAAACTTTTTCGCAACAATATTCCGTCTTGCAAGGTGTACCTGGCAGCTCGAAGCCGAATTTGTCTTGCAACTTTCTTGTCATCTGGTAAGTATCCATCTCTGAGATAAAGGATGATGGGATCCATCCAGCATGGAGATGATTGTATCGATACTACTTGCTTGATAGTCGCTTGGTCGATACTCAGGTTCTGACGATGCTCGATGGGGATTGAATGTGATAACTCAGATTCTTGTGCAGAGGCGAGTTTTGCCAGGGAATCGGCAAGTTGATTCTTCTCCCGAGGAATATGAATTATTTCATAAGTCTTCAGTTTTGCGAGCAGAATGAGGACACGAGACTTGTATAAGGCCATCCTTTCTTCTTTGGCCTCGAATTCACCAAGAACTTGGTTGACAATGAGCTGGGAGTCGCTATGAATTAACACATTCTGAATTGCAAGGAAAATGGCCAGTTCGAGGCCAACGATCAGGGCCTCATATTCTGCTTCATTATTTGAGATACGAGAATCGAAACGCAGAGCATATTGGAAATGCGACCCGTCGGGAGCCACTAAAATTAGGCCCGCTCCACTACCAGTGGCCCGCGACGACCCGTCCACAAAGAGTGACCAGGATGGCTGGTCGCTGATTGTGGGATTATCTTCAGAGGAGGAGTATGTGAATTCGACGATAAAGTCAGCCACGGCCTGGCCCTTGACTGCGGTCCTGGGGCAGAATGAGATATCATGCTCACTGATCTCGACCGCCCATTTAGTTAAGCGTCCGGAAGCCTCAGGTTTTTGAAGGACTTGCCGAAGCGGGTGATTTGTTGGTACTAGGATAGCGTGGGCTTGAAAGTATGGTCGCAGTTTTCGAGCTGCTGTGACTAAAGCGAGGGCCAGTTTTTCCATATCAGAATATCGAGTTTCTGCATCAACCATTGCTCGACTGATATAATAAACGGGCCTTTGTACCCCGGAATCTTCTCTTATTAAAGCGGCGCTAACGGTCGTGGAAGACACAGATAAATAAAGAATGAGTTGCTCATGTGTTACAGGTTTAGATAAAATGGGGGGAGCGCTCATGTATTGCTTCAGTTGTTGAAAGGCTTCTTCACACTGAGGTGTCCATTTCCAATCAGACTTGGCCGTGGAACAAAGGAGTTTGAAGAATGGTAAGCATTTGTCAGATGCTCGTGAGATAAATCTATTCAACGATGCGATGCGACCAGCTAGACGCTGGACGTCCTTCAGAGTAGCGGGGGATTTCATCTCTACCAATGCTTTTATCTTTTCAGGATTTGCCTCAATTCCACACTGACCGACCATGAACCCAAGAAATTTTCCTGCAGACACTCCGAATACGCATTTTTCTGAGTTCAATTTTATTTGATACTTCCTCATTAGGTCGAAGGCTTCTCGAAGATCAGAAATATGATCATCTTCTACGATGCTTTTCACGAGCATGTCGTCGACATAAACTTCCATAATTCTACCAATTTGGGCAGCGAATATTTTGTTGACAAGACGTTGATAAGTGGCCCCCGCATTTTTAAGACCGAAAGGCATTACCTGGTAGCAATAAAGTCCTCGATCCGTGATGAAGGCAGTATGCTGGCTATCAGGTGGATGCATCATGATCTGGTTGTAACCAGAATAAGCATCCATAAAACTGAGCAGAGTGTGTCCAGCTGTTGAATCGACCAGCTGGTCTATCCGTGGCGTCGGAAAACTATCTTTGGGGCATGCTTTGTTCAGATCTGAATAATCGATGCACATTCTCCATTTGCCATTAGCTTTCCGGACGAGAACTACGTTCGCGACCCACTCTGGATAGTCAACTTCTTTTATGAAATTGACCGTAAGTAGCTTCTCGACCTCAACTTTGATCGCCATTTTCCTTTCCGCAGTGAAGGCACGTCGACGCTGGTGTACCGATTTATGCTTCAGATCAATATTGAGACGGTGTGCGATGACGTCGGGATCGATACCTGGCATATCTTTGTGGGACCAAGCAAACACGTCTTGGTATTCGGTGAAGAGGTGAATCAGCTCATCCCGGACGACTCCCTTCAAAGAGGAACCCATGCGGATAACCTTGGATGAATCATCTTTGGCTAAATGAACCGCCATTGTATCTTCCCCAGGAGTTCCGGATTGAAGGGCATTCTCTCTCGGGTCTAGGGAGTTGTCCATCGGGGAGTTAGGCGAATCTTGTGCTATCGCCATGACAGGCGCTGCTTGAACTCTCTTTCGATCTTGCAGGGCTATCTCGTAGCAAGACCAAGCCTCCTTCTGATTCCCTCGCACAACCCCAACGCCATTTGGGGTAGGGAACTTGACGCACAAATAGGAGGGGTGTAAGGCTGCCCCCACCTTATTAAGCGATGGTCACCCTAAAATGGCGTTATATGCTGATCTTCGATCCACCACGAGGAAGTTTATGAAGACGATAGTCTTTGCTGGACTTTCTCCAAAAGTAACCGGGAGATCGATGCTTCCTTCAGGTGTTACCACCTCACCTCCGAAACCGACGAGAGGAGTCGAAACTGGTTTGAGTAGGCTTCTGGCAAGTGCCATTTTGTTGAAGGCCTCCAGGTATAGAATATCAGCTGAGCTACCTGTATCCACCATAATTCGATGAGTCAGATAATTCGATACCTTTAATGCGACTACGATGGAATCTTCGTAAGGGAAGTGAATTCCCGCTGCATCTTCGAGGGTGAAGGAAATTGGAGGATGGCTGGTTTTTGACGAGCTGGGTGTCTGTTCCAGCCAATAGATATGCTGGGGTTCTTTAGACGCCTTCCGAGTGTATGCTTTCCTTAAAGCTTGAGAGTCACCCCCGCAAGCTGGTCCTCCGACGATGGTGCGAATTTCTCTAGTAGGCTCAGCGTCCTCTTGGTCAGTTTGGTGATGAGGCGGTTCCTTTTGGCGAGGTGAGGCCTTCACCCTTTCTGGTGATCGGTTTTTACGAGCGACATAATCCTGAAGATGGCATTTTCGAATAAGGGCTTCAATATGATCTCGTAGAGAGATGCAGTCTTGGGTTCTATGCTCGTGATCTTTGTGGAAGTAACAAAACTTGCTCTTGTCTCTCTTCTCGGGATCGGATTTGATCTTTGTAGGCCACTTCACATATGGCTTGTGTTTTATCTCCATTAAAACCTTTTCATGAGACTGATTGAGAGGAGTGTAGTTATGATATTTACCAAAATAAGGTTTGTTGGGGGAACGTTCGCGCTGATCACGACGATATTTTTTATCTGTAGAAGAGGTTCCTTCTGGCTTGCGTTTCTTGCTCTGTACTCCATGGCGTGTTAATGCGACTTCTTCTGCATTGATATACTTCTGAGCTTTGGCTTGGAACTCTGCCATAGTTTTCGGAGGGCTTTTATCTAAGGCAAACCTGAATTTCTCGCTCGTTATTCCGGCTATGAGGGCTGTAAGACCTTTTTCCTCAGTATAACCTTCAGTTTAAACAGCTTCGGCAGTGAACCGTACTGTGAACTCCTTTATTGTCTCGCCATGCTGCTGTTTCAGATCCATCAGATGGGAGGCTGGCTTCTTAACGCGAATGCTTCCCATGAATTGAGAGAGGAATATCTCCGATAACTGGGAAAAGGAGCTGATGGAACGGGCTTTAATCCCCGGAACCACGTACGAGCTGCTTCCTTCAAAGTTAGGGAAAAAGCCCTACACATGATTTCTCAGCCATGTCCCTCCAATTTCATGAGAGACCTGTATGTTTCTAGGTATTCAAGAGGATCACCAATACCTGTATATGGGGTGATAACAGGCGTTCGATACTTTCTAGGTAACGGTGCCTCCATAACCTCGCTGGTAAAGGGGGACTCGGATTGATGTATCGCCGCCATGATGGCAGATGGCCGATTTTCCTGATATCGCTGTTCCATGACGTCAAAACGATCATGGATTCTTTTGAGATCTCCTTCCCATGGTAGGGTATAGCCTGATGTTTCGGCGGTGGAGCCCTGAGGTTGAGGTTGTCGAGACGAACTAGAATGTGGAGACGGCACAGGGAGATGGTTGCCAAGTGGTGGGACCTGTGGTTCGTCCACAGAATGTCTGGAAGCCACTGGCATGGGTTGCAGTGGTAACCCCTCGGAGGGTTGTCTCTGCGATTCGGGGAAATGCTGATCAAGCCGATTCGACAGGGCCTGAACTCCGGCATTTAAAGTTAGAAGAGTATTTCCGAGGAAACGCAAGACATCGTCTTGATTTCCAGAAGCCTCCAATAATGGGTTCGCTGATGGCATATTTGGGGCTCCTTGAGGGATATTCGTCGAAGTGGGTGGAAGAGCAGGTATGGATTCCGTCTCATCAGGCGGAGGTGGTGCCTGCCTTGAAGTCGAAGGATGAACAGCCTTTTTAGGAGGCATCGCAGAAGGGTTTTGATCGGTGGTTAGAACGATTGATTTTGACGATCAAGTCGTTCCCACAGACGGTGCCAAACTGTTAACATCAGATTTTGTAACAGGATCTCCGGTCGTTCACCTTCTCTCCAACAGTTTTTTCCTCCGCCAGACCTGAAAGAAGACAGAACAACTAAGGGTGGCTGGTGTCCAGCCATTAGCCCTCCGATGCTTAAGTCAGGCAAAGCAAGAAGAAGATTAACCAGGCAAAACGGGGCTAGAAGTTGAATATTGTGTACCTTTCTCTTAATGGAGTCATCCCTTTATATAGATCTGAAGCGATCCAATCTATTACATAAGATATCGAGATCCCGCTGATGTCGTGTGTACGATACCGAGATCCCGCTGATTTTGTGGGATAAGATCCTTATCCTTAGAGACGAGATCTAACCCAATGACTTCTTTCGGCAATCACGTTCCTTGATAGCAATCCCTTGAGATTCGGAACCACAAGAGAAGATAAGCCCAAAATCGACCTATACGGGCTGCTGGTAGGTGTAGTAGTAGCGCTGATTGCTCATGTAGAGCTGGAAGCCGTTGTTGGAGTCATAGCTGGTGAAAAGGAAGGAGACGCCGAAGGGGCGGAGACCACTGAACTGGGTGTTGCCCTGCTTGGTGTCGCAGAGGGATTGGACAAGCTGCTCGACGGGAATTGGGTGCTGGAACTATTATACGAAGACCGTCCAAACCAAAAGCAAAGACTCATGATTGCTCAGATGTCGGGAGCTGCTCGTGTCAGGAATGCTCGCATTCAGGAGATGCGACCCCTTCTGATGAGCACGAGCCGAGCTGCTCGCATCCAGGAGATGCGACCCCTTCTGACGAGCACAAGCCGAGCTGCTCGCATCCAGGAGATGCGACCCCTTCTGACGAGCACGAGCCGAGCTACTCGCATCCAGGAGATACGACCCCTTCTGACGAGCACGTGCCTGACTGGTCGCGTTAAAGATATGCGACCCCTTATCTCGAGCACGAGCTTGACTGGTCGCATTCACTATGTGCCCGCAATCCCTCACTTCTCGCTAGACTATATTTGCCTACAACAAAGTCCCCACATGAAGATCATAGTACTAGAGCGTACTTCAATTCCTTGAATCATACAGGTCTAAACTAATACAAACCAATTAAGAATTTAAGTAATTCTCCCAAACATCCATGAGTCATCATAAGACTAAGGAAAACTACTTAAAACTTGTATAAACTTCAAACCATAGTTTATAAAAATGAATTCCAAACTTAAAACCAACTAAATACGAATTGAAACATCTTAGATCCACTACAAGCTTCACCTCTTAGCCCTAGCTAAGAGGTTTAGCTTCTCATGATCCAAGGAAACATGAAACAACCAAAAAACTCATAAAAACAGTAAAACAAACTAGAAGGAGTTGTGGAACTCCGAAATCCACTTCCGCAGCCTCCAAGCTTGCTTAAACCCTTCTCCGATACCCTAGGAACGATCCCTAGGTGTCCTTTTATAGTGGGGAGGCTACGCAACTTCAGAAGAATCGAGAATTTGCGTAACACTTACGCAGTGCGCAAAGAAAATCGGTGCCAAAATAGAAAGTATGCAGTCTTTACGCATGGTCGACCGGTCACGACCGGTCGTGCCTCACTGGGAGAATAGTCCAGCAAGCTTCTGAATTTAGAAGTTCTTCTGGCCGACCGGTCTGGACCGGTCGGACTGGCCTGGCCGACCGGTCACGACCGGTCGGTGTGCCTCATCCACATGTCCAGCAAGCTTTGGAGGATCAAAGGGAGATGGCCGACCGGTCTGGACCGGTCGTGACCCTCTTGGCCGGCCGGTCACGACCGGTCTTGGCCTGTTTTCTTCATTCTTTCTTCTTTTCTTCTTTCCTTGCTTCCTTCTTTCATTGGTCCTCCTTCGATCTTCATCCAAGGTTCTCAAAGAGGCCCTTTTATCATCAATTAGGCGGAGTCCACTCTCAATCCTTCAATCACAAAACATGCATTCAATTAGTCTTTAAATCATAAAAATCTCGCACAATGAGTGATGAATTGTTGTTAGAATATGCACAATTAAGAGCTCAACAAATGGATTAGAATGATAAACACCACTCATGTTCATTATGAAGCAGGATGGTGGATGGTATTACTGAAAAATCTTTTACTCTACCTAATAATCCTGCTAGATTACATTCCTTTTGATGATCACGTATCAAGATTGATCTCTTAATCTGACGGAGGTATAGAGTAGTTTTATTATTTTGAATTGTTTAGTTGTTTGAAGTTGTAGACTTCCATGATTGACTCTCTCAGGTACTCTCGTTCTCACCTTCCTTTATTTATATCATTGCTCTCATGTCATTAATTATTGTATATTTTTTTACATTGAGGACAATGCAAAATTTTAGTTGGGGTGAGATTTCTATAGATGAATCTAGTGTTCTGTGACATTTTGAGTAATTTTTATATAAAAAATTTTTATTTTTTTTTTGAAAATTCAAAACTCTTTTGGAAAACTTTGTTTTTATACACTTGGGATGTTATGAGTATGATAAAATGAGATGAAATTATTGATTTCGAAAGTTTTTGAAAAACCTATAATATAATAATTTTCTATATGAATTTCCCTATGTATATGATCCATAGAACATTTGAACACTTTTGAGTCTAGCTCACAATACACGATTCTCATGATTGAAGAGATTATGTAGATTTGTAAATCGGTTAGACTAAGATTTAAGGTGTTAAGGAACCAAGCCGGGGAACTTTGTCCATCCTTGTTCATGGGAAAGTAAAAGAAAAGAATGAAAGATATGGATTTCTAAAAATCTTATCTCATGTATATGAAAAGAGGGAAAATTATTATTGTTGAAAAATTTGTGAAATTTTTTTAAAAGGGCTACTTATTACCAACCAGGGAAAGGTCTACCCGTAACCTAAGCTAGAAATGTGAAGTAGTATGAAAGCCATCGAAGGAACGGTAAGGAAAATTCTTGTCATAGGCACGTGGTTGATCTATACACTTTTAGATCTTTACTTTCATTAATCTATGAAGAAGGCAATCTTGAAAATTCATGAGATGAAATTCACTATGCACACTAGATCGCACTTATTTGGATTCTTCTATTTGTCAATCAATCAGTGGGGATTCTATGTGAAACACTTATTATGTTTAGGAAGTTAAGATTTCAAGCTTCTTATCACTAATTCTCCTTGAATTTTGTGCTTGTATGTCTTTAAGTTTATAGAAGTATAGTTTCTAAGGGAGAGTTGAGCTTTTAGAGAGTTGGATTTGTTTCATGCTTATTTTGCTTAGGACTAGCAAAATACTGGTTGGGGGGTGTGTTAAGCTCTTTAATTATACATATTCTAACCCGATTTCATCATACATATTGTATGAATTCTATGTTTAAAGACCTATTTAATACATGGTTTTGTGATTGTAGGAATGAGAGAGAGACTTCACTTATGTGATGTTGAAAGACCACCTTAGAAGCCATTTAATGATGATAGAAGATGGGCCAAGAAAAGAAGAAAGAAGTAAGGAAAGGAGAGAGAGAGAGAGAGAGAGAGAGAGAGAGAAAGAATGAAAATAAAGGAAATAATGGTCCGACCGGTCATGACTGGTCGGCCAAGTGCAAATTTAGATGTCTAACAGCTTCTTCATGAAGCTCCGTACATCCATGCGCAAGTGCGTTAGTGTTACGCTCTAAAATGTGCATATTCTAACCCCATTTCATCACTAACTATGCATGATTTTTATGTTTAAGAACCTATCTAATGCATTATTTTTGTAATTGTAAGATGAGAGAGAGACTTCACCGAATACATGATTAAAGAACACTTTAAAGGATCATTGAAGATCAAAGGAAAGGAGGTTGAAGATTGAAGTGAAGAACCAAGGAGAGAATGGAAGAAAATAATGAAAAAAAATCCAATTTTGATGGGGTCCGACTGGTCCTGACCGGTCGGCCAGGTGCCAGACCGGTCGTCAAATTGGTTGGCCACCCTTGCAGTTGATGTAGAGCTTGCTGGAGAGAACCATAAGTCGGACCGACAGGTTATGATCGGTCGGCCAAAAGCCAGACTGGTTGGCTGACCGGTCGGCCATACAAATAGAGAGAGGGCATGTTCGCTGGACAAATGCAAAGACCGGACCGACTAGTTGGTCAGCCACTCTGACCGGTCATGACTAGTCGGCCAAGCCAAAAACACCATTTTCAGTTTCAGACTTTTGATTTTCTCTGCGCTGTGCATAAACACTGCGCAATTTCTCAAAGATTCTGCGTCAGTGGGTCTCGAAACCTATAAAAGGACTCCTCCACTTCGTTCCTAAGGGATCCTAGGAGAGATCTATTGTATTGGGAGGTGGAGAAGGAAGGATTTAGAGTTCTACAACTCCCTTTACTTAGTTTTTTTTTCTAGTTTTTCATGTTTAAAGTAGTTTTTCTGTTTTCTTCGAGCATGATAGGCTAGACCTCTTAGCTAGGGCTAAGAAGTGAAGCATGTAGTTGTTCTAGATATTTTAATTCATTTTTAAGGTTTCATAGATTGATTTTAATGTTAAATAATGGTTTGTTTAAGTTTGAATGAAGTTCTAAGTTAGTTTTTCTTAATCTTATGATGACTCATGGATGTTTGGACGAATCATGCTTAGTTACTTAGTTGTTTTGCAAGATCTAGACCTGTAAGCTTCGAGGAATCGAATTCAATACGCTCTAGAGATTGGTTCTTCATGAGGGAACTTCAAACCAAAGTTCTATATTTTTTGAGAAATCTGAGATGTATGTTGCATATTAATATGATTTGAATTAAGTTTAAATTATCATATTAGTTGAATTTAGTGACAGGATTCAATGTTTATCATGATTTTGACTTAAACTATTGGAACTAGGATTGGCCTATGCAATTGACTGTGCCCAAGTCCTAACTTGAATTGAGGAAGTCATGTTAATAGACAATGTATATCTTAGATTATTTTGATAATTTAATTGCTTTATAATCTGACTAGATAGGATTTGATTTCGATTCTAGTTGAGTATTCGAGAAACAAGTGGATCCTTGGCACTCTAGTATTTTCTTAGATTGATAACTCATTCTCAAAATTTCATCATTGCTCGTCTACATCTAAAATCCATATTTAGTTCTCTTTAGATAGTTATTTGAAGATATTCTATGAATTACTAAGACAATCCCTGAGGATGATCTCGGTCTCATGATCGAATTATTACTACATCACAACCCTACACTTGGGGAGCGAACACGTTTTTGGCGCCGTTTCTGGGGATTCATCGAATTTTACAGTATTTCTGAAAATAGTTTTCTAATTGAGATTTTTAGGAATCTTTCTTTAGTACGAACTTAGTTTTTTTTTTTTTTTTTTTTGCAGTAATTTTTAAGAGTTGAAGTAAATTAGTTCTTCAATCCAGGTTTTTTTCCAGACTTTTCTCTTCTCTATTCTTTTCTATTCGTATTTCATCTCTTGTAGAGTGGGTGGAGACTCCTATTAGTCGGTCTAACCGCCTTGGATCTCTGATTGGTTTGCCTTGAGCCGCCTTGATTCCTATTGGTCAACACTACCATGTTGGATCATCTTGAGCTTAGAGATTTCTCTTCTCAATCTACTCCTCTTTCTTATTCTTCTCATCTTTTCTCAAAGATTCAAAGAATGGGTGGGTGTTCTTTTGAACCCTATTGACCAGGAGAAATTGGTCTTTATCTTCGCTTCTGGCATTACAAGACACCTTGTGCTTCGGTCCTAGAGAGAAGTTAAGAAAAGAAGGAAGAGTTCTTTTTCTGTTTCTTTCTTATTCTGAATTTGCATGCCCCATTGGGTCCGAGATTTAAACAATTAGTTAATAAGTGAAGGGGAAATTGTTGAGGGAATTGATAAGAAACCATGTGTTAAGAAACGTTTAAATTTTCAATTTTTTTCTGAAAGTATGGTTGAAAATCAACCCGATCCAAGGGCCAATAAAAATCTGGGCCAAAATCAAACAGAAACAGGAGAGAATGAAGTTGAGAATGCTCTCCACCAAAGACTCTACGTGATTACTTGCAACCTGCAAGAGCGAGAACTCCCTCATGCATAATTTTTCCATATAATGCAGGGAACGTAGATCTCAAACCAGGAGCAATCCAACTCCTTTCCAAATTCTATGAATTAGACAGTGAAAGTTCCTATTAACATCTCAAGGAATTTGATGAGGTAATAGCCACATTACACTTTGTAAACGTATTGGATGACGTCGTGCGACTTAAATTTTTTTCCTTTTCTCTTAAGAAAAAAGCTAAGGTTTGGCTACATGCATTGAGGCCAAGATCAATTGGTACATGGACTGAAATGATTAGGGAATACGTTAAAAAGTTTTCCCAACTCATAAAACCAATATGCTGAAGCGCCTAATCATGAAATTCGCCAAAAAAGAAGACGAAACCTTCTTTCAATGTTGGGAGAGGTTCAAGGATTTATTGAATACATGCCCACATCATGGCTACGAAAGTTGGCGGGTACTAAGCTTTTTCTATGAAGGACTGACTTTGCCTATACGCCAATTCATAAAGATGATGTGTAATGGGGAATTCATAAATAAGGAAGCCGAGGAAGCATGAGATTACTTTGATGTTTTAGCTGAGAATGCACAATCATGGGATACATATAAACCAATAAATCCCAAGAAAGGCTAACAAAGAGAAAAGGGAGGAATATGTTCTTACAGAAGAAGACAATATGAGTGCACGTGTGGCTAGCCTCATAAGAAAAGTTGAAGCCATGAAATTAAAGAAAGGAGAAACTATGAACTCCAAGGAAGTCGTTGATAATGCTTGTGGTATTTGTGCCACCAATCTACATGAAACACAGGATTGTCCAACAATTTCTATGTTTCAAGAAGTTTTGCAAGAACAATCTGTTAGTACACTTTTCTAAGGCATACTAGTGCACCTTGTTTGTCAAACACTTAGGTTAGTGAGTCTAGGGTCATTTGAGCTTAATGAAGACGAAGACCGAAAACTCAAGTGGCCCTGCTGCATCAAGGAAGAAGAAATGAGTAAAAGTGATGCCTTGGTGTGCCTTAACCTTCACCAAAACCATATCCCAAACCTCTTGATGACCTTGACCATATTAGGCATACCATTAGTCATCATAGATTGGCCCTAGGTGTCCCAAAAGATCACCTAACATTGGCCTGAGAGGTTACATGTGCTGCGCGAACTAAGCCCACACCCATCTGCCCATTACTTGGCCTGTCCGATCGGTCATGACCGGTCGGTTGGACTAGACCGACCAGTCAAGACCGGTCGAACTGGCTTCCAAACTGAACAACAACATACTGTGTACACAGGCCCTTGGGCTGGCGAGTCTTGACCGGTCGGACAGACTCCCCATCAAGACAGCAACTTCTCTGTCTTGCCTGGCCTTTGGCCGACCGGTCTTGACCGGTCGGACAGACTCTCCATCAAGACAACAACTTCTCTGTCTTGCCTGGCCTTTGGCCGACCGGTCTTGACCGGTCAGGACTAGCCATTTTTTTTATCGTTTTATGTCCGTTTGAACCTTTTTATAAATAGGCTTGGGGTGTTTGTTGAAGGGAAGGAGATGAATTTTTGTGAGGAGTGAAAGCGCCATTGTTGGAAACCATTTGAGGCTCATTCTTAACCTATGCAAGGCATCTTCCTTGTGCTTTAACACAAGATTGGAGCATTCCAAGCTCATGAAGAAGATGACCTTCATCCACTCTTGATCTCTAGAGTTTAGATCGTCCTTGATAGGCATATCCTTATCCAAATCTCTAAGACGAGATCGCTGTAGGTGAGAAAATCTAAGCAACCCCATTCCTATTAGTTGTAGAGTTCTCAAACCTACCCTCCTATCACCTTGGGCATCTCAAAGCCATCACAAGCAAGGTGATTGATCAACTGTAGCTGAGGCATTGACGACGCAACGACAACACGATCATGGGAGCAAGGAAAGTTGATTGAAGCATGGGAGAGTGGAGATTAAGGAACCAGAACCGACGCTGAACAAGGGGCTCATCCAACAAGTAAGGTTGTCTTTGTTGAGAGTTCATCCACTCAATTCCCTGTGGGAGTTAAGTGTAGAGTTTGTTTGTCAAACTCAAACTAGGGAAGTTGGCCGTTCCTTGGCTTGTTTGTCGGCCTAAAGACTAGGGGCTATTTGGCGCTCCTTGGCTCGTTTGTCACGCCTAAACAAAGTCTCCAAGGGGGAGCCTCTGACACTAGAGTGAACGTGCGTCGGGTTGAGAGTTAGCCTATGTCTAAAACTCAGTTTGGGTTGAGAGTTAGCCTTTTGTCCAAAACTTCGGTTATGGTTGAGAAGTGAATCGGGAAAACCATCGTGTAAAGGTTGAGAGGTGAACCTCATTTAAAACCTCTGATAATGAATGTCGGTGTGCTCAAAGGAGTTGATTACTTAAACCAGGAGTAGAGTAGACCCAAAGTCGAACCACTATACGTGCTTGTGTTTGTGATTGATTGAGCACATTGTTATCCTAGCATTGAATGGTTATTTGATAATTATGTATGCTTGATAAGAATGTATGCTAGACACAAGATAGGCACATCCACACACAAGATGTACTTTCACTAGTTGTTTAGACTTGAGCTCATTGATCCATTCTCATAAGTCTACATAGGTTGCATGGATTAGGAGCTTGATTAGTTAAATCTCTTGATTATCTATGCATGCTTAGACTAGGTTGTTTATTGCTTAAAGAACATGTTACTCTTGTGATTGGACCCACTTAGGCTTCAAAGCCGAAGTGTTCTTGCTTCCTTAGTTTAATTGTGTAAGTAGGCGAAAAGAATCTCAAAAGGTCCTAATCACCCTCCTTATAGGACTTGGCCATAATTCTAGTTGCTCTTTAAGCTTTCGCACATACGAAGGTGTCCTAATCACCTTGAGGAGTGGAAAAACAATTGATAAATTCAATCCGGTGAAGGCCCCAAAGCCTAATGATTCGAAAATTGCCAATAAGGATGATATCTCAAACAACACTTCACATGAGAAAGAACCAGAAAGGCAATACAAGCCGGTTGCCCCGTTTTCCTAAAAGTTAATTTCACCCAAACCTTTAGATAAAAATCTGAAAATCCTAGAGGTTTTTAAGCAAGTGAAGATCAACGTTCTGTTGTTGGATGCCATAAAACAAATACCATCATATGCCAAATTTCTGAAGGAATTATGTACAGTTAAAAGGGAGTACAATGTACACAATAAAGTATTTTTGACTGAGAATTTGTGCATCATCATCAAACAAGAGGTGCCCCAAAAATATAAGGATCCGGGTAGTCCTACCATCTCAAGCATCATAGGTGACTACCGGATCAAACAAGCTTTACTTGATTTAGGGGCAAGTGTTAACCTCATTCCATACTCGGTCTATGAATAACTTGGGTTAGGTGAATTAAAACCCACCAAAACCACACTTCAACTTGCTGATAGATCTATTTGTATACCGAGAGGGATGATTGAAGATGTCCTTGTCCAAGTCAATAAATTCTACTATACAGTGGATTTTATTATCTTGGATACACATCTTGTAATGGGAACCTGTGCTCAAATTCCTGTCATACTTGGCCGCCCTTTCTTAGCCGCTTCAAATGCGATTATCAATTGTAGAAATGGGCTGGTACAAATGTCCTTCGGAAATATGACACTTGAGTTGAATATGTTCAATTTATGCAAACATCCACGAAAAGTTGATGACGAGGTCCATGAAATAAATCTGATCGAATCATTCATGGAAGACACATCCCTCTTAACATTTTATTCTGATCCCTTGGAGGCATGCTTGGCCCACTCTCATTAGATTGATGATGACATGATAAGAGAGATGGATGCCATTTTGGATTCTATGCCAGTACTTGATAATAAAAGATGGAAGACACCATTTGAGCCTTTACCTCTAACTGAAAATAAGCCTCTTCCATATAATATCAAGGCTCCAAAACTTGACCTAAAACCTTTGCCTACTGATTTGAAATGTATATACTTAGGTCGAGATGAGACATATCCGATGATGATTTCTTCCCACTTGGATGAAGAACAAGAGAGTAGGCTGATAGCCACTCTAATAGAGCATAAGAGCGTCATTGGGTGGTCAATTGCGGATCTTAAAAGCATAGATCCCCTGATTTGTATTCATCACATACACCTTGAGGAGAATACGAAGACATCGAGGCAACCACAAAGACGCCTTAATCCAAACATAAAGAGGTGGTTAAGGCCGATGTGTTGAAATTATTGGATGTGGGCATCATCTACCCAATATTTGATAGTCAATGGGTGAGTCCGACTCAAGTGGTGCCTAAGAAATCCGAAATAACCATCGTAGCCAATGCCAACAATGAACTCGTGCCAACCAGAGTTACTACCGGTTGGAGAATGTGCATTAGCTACCGGAAGCTAAACACAGTTATGAGGAAAGACCACTTCCCCTTACCATTTGTTGATCAAATTTTAGAAAGGTTGGCGGGTCATTCCTGTTAGTGCACTTTTCTGTGGCATACTAGTGCACCTTGTTTGTCAATTACTTAGGTCAGTGAGTCAAGTTTCAGTTGAGCTTAATGAAGACGAAGACCGAAGACTCAAGTGGCCTCGCTGCATCAAGGAAGAAGAATCAAGTGATGCCTTGGTGCCTTAACCTTGACCAAAACCCAACCCCTTAACCTCCTTAATGACCTTGACCATCTTAGGAAAACCCTTAGTCATCATAGATTGGCCCTAGGTATCCCAAAACATCATCCAAACCTTGGCCTAAGTGAGTGGGTTGAGATATAGGTGGGTCAGCATTCATCAGGCTGATCCTAGGCCTGTCTGACCTGTCACGACCGGTCGGCTGGACTAGACCGACCGGTCAAGACCGGTCGGACTGGCCCAGTCCAGAGACAGCAACACGCTGTTGTGTGCAGGCTGGTGGACCGACCGGTCGTGACCGGTCGGACAGACCCCCCCTCAGACAGATAGTTTTCTGTCTTTCTTTGGCCTTTAGCCGACCGGTTGGGACAGGTCGGCAGAGCCATTTTTTGATCGTTTGAACACCTTTTATAAAGGGGCTTGGCTCACATTGAAGGGGCAAGGAGAGGGATTTCGAGCGGAGTGAAGCCACCATTGTTGGAGACCATTTGAGGCTCATTCCCAACCTATGCAAGGCATCTTGTGCTTAACACAAGATTGGAGCATTCCAAGCTCATTAAGAAGATGACCTTCATGCCCTCTTGATCTCTAGAGTTTGGAATCTTCTTGATTGATATATCCTTGTCCAAAACTCTAAGATGAGATCGTTGTAGGAGAGAACCTCTAAGCAACCCATTCCCATTAGTTGTAGAGTTTTCAAACCTACCCTCCTATCACCTTGGGCATCTCAAAGGCTTCACATGCAAGGTGTTTGATCAAGTGTGGCTAAGGCATTGGCGACGCAACGGCAACACGATCGTGGGAGCAAGGGAAGCTGATTGAAGCACGGGAGAGTGGAGATCAAGCAACCCAAACCGGCGTTAAACAAGGGGCTCATCCGACAAGTAAGGTTGTCTTTATTGAAAGTCTATTTAGAGTTTATTTCTCAAACTTGATCTAGGGACGCTAGCCGTTCCTTGGCCCGTTAGCCAGGCCTAAACTAATCTCCAAGGGGGAGCCTCCAACACGGGAGTGAACGTGCGTCGGGTTGAGAGTTAGCCTATGTTCAAAACTCCGTTCGGGTTGAGAGTTAGCCCTTTATCCAAAACTCTAGTTATCGTTGAGAGGTGAACCGGTAAAACCTCACTGTAAAGGTTGAGAGGCGAACCTCATTTAAAACCTCCGATAGTGAATGCTGGTGTGCTCAAAGGAGTTGAGTACTTGAACCGGGAGTGGAGTAGACCCAAAGTTGAACCACTATAAATACTTGTGTTTATGATTGTATTGAGCACATTGATATCTTAGCATTGGATGTTTAAATGTTTAATTATAAATGCTTAAAAGGAATGTATGCTAGGCACTAGATTGGCACATCCACACACAAGATGTACTTTCACTAGTTGTGTAGACTTGAGCTCATTGATCCATTCTCTTAAGTCTACATAGATTGCATAGGTTAGGAGCTTGATTAGTTAAATCATTTATTTACCTATGCATGCTAAGACTAGGATTGTGTATTGCTTAACCATATGCTAGTCTTGTGATTGGACCCACTTAGGCTTGGAAGCCGAAGTGTTCTTGCTTACTTAGTCTAATTTGTTGAATTGTGTAAGTAGGCGAAAAGAATTTCAAAAAGGTCCTAATCACCCCCTCCTATAGGTTTAGCCATAATTTTAGTTGCTCTTTAAGCTTCCGCACATACGAAGGTGTCGTGTTAGATTATCGACGTACTTTCAATTGGTATCAGAGAGGGTTTCTCTTCAAGGATGTAACATCTAGAGTAAGATTCGGTACCGGAGCACTAGCATAATGTCTAACCGAGATGGGAGCACCACCAACCGTCCACCATTCTTTGACGGGTCCAACTATGCCTATTGGAAGGCTATAATGAGAATTTTTCTCCAATCCGTGGACTGTCAAAATGGATATACATTGCCTACCGAATAAGTGGAGATTGATGGGAAATACATTATCATTCCCAAAGATGATTCCAAATGGGATGACATAGAGAGAGCTTAATACATGGCGAATGTCAAAGCTCTCAATGCAATTTGCTGTGCGGTTTCCCCAGATGAATTTCAGCGCATTCTCATATGTGCAACTGCAAAAGAAGCGTGTGATATACTTGAGGTTACCCACGAGGGAACTAGCACAGTAAGACGCTCGAAGCTTCAGCTCTTAACCACCAAATTTGAAAACATTAAGATGGAAGGGTCTAAAACTTTCATGGAGTTTTATACTAAATTATCAGATATTTGCAACTCCATGTTTGTCTTGGTGATCGGGTTCCGAAAGGTAGGATTTATAGAAAAATTCTTAAGTCCCTCCCGGGTAGATTTGATTCCAAGATAATTGCCTTAGAAGAGTATAGAGATATAGATAACATGAAAGTAGAAGAACACATAGGTTCCCTACAAACTCATGAACTAAAATTTAAGGCCCCCTTTAGGAAGAAAAGCATCGCTCTTAAGTCCTCTCACAAACATAAGAAACTTAAGAGTGAGTCGGAGGAAGATAGTGACGATGAGGATGATGAGGAAGAGAAATTGAACAAAAAATTCAAGAGATTCCTCAAATTTGATAGAGGGAATAGCTGTGACAAGAAGGACAAGAAGGGTGAGAAACATAAAGGAGAATCATCCATGCCTTCATCTGTCCGTTGTTACGGTTGTGGTCGTCGTGGCCATATTGCCCCAGAATGTCCAGATGGGCCTAAACCGAAAGGTAAAAAGTCAATGACTGCCACTTGGGATGATACGGAGGAGTCCGAATCTGGTGACTCCGCTTGTGATGAGAGCCAACATAAAGATCTAGCTCTCTCAGCCTCCACCATAACCCCCCTTCCTGCTTATCTAAAAGGGGATCCCAACCGCTATCCCTTCTAGGCGAAGAAGGAGTTCCCAACCCCTCACCTCATGCTACACTTTATGAGGGTGTTAAGGAATTTAGTTACCCTTAGGCTTTTCAAACTATAAATAGTCAGTAAGGGTAGCTAGAAATGTTTAAAATAGGAAAATCTGAGGATTTAAGCCTCATTTCTGTGTGTATGGGCAAATCAGAGGATTCAAGCCTCATGAGCCCAAATTTGGTAGTTTATCCTTGTCTTTAACTTGTATATTTGCTTGCTAGACTATCACCATGCTTAGATTAGCTAATCTTGCTGAATTACATGCTTCATTATATGTTAATCTTTGCCTAGTATTGGTCTTGATATACCAATATGGGAGGTTGGTTGATTGGGCTATAAGCCCTTTGTGCTTTTATTGTAAATGTATATCTTTGACCAATTATGCATGATTAACTATGCTTAGATAGCTACATTTTCTTGTTAATCATGTTCCTTAGCATGCTCCATGTTTTAAAGTTCATGCACCCTATACTCTCCTTGTTAGCATGTACTTATAGTTATAACTCCGACATACTATCTACTCTTACCTTAACCTTATTGATATATCATTAAGGGGGAGAGAATAGTTTGTCAATTGCTGACAAAAAGGGGGAGAAAGATCAAATCCCACCAAAACTAGTTTGCTATGTTTTGTAATGTAGGGATTGACAGGTTATGGGGGAGCAAACTGCTTAGTTAGGCATGTCAAGAGTCCTGTATTTAATTCATTATCAATGTAATATCTTGTACATGTATTTTGTTTTGGTAGGTTAGGTTTTTGTAAGTAATTGACAAAGGGGGAGATTGTTAGTGCACTTTTCTGTGGCATGCTAGTGCACCTTGTTTGTCAATCACTTAGGTCAGTGAGTCTAGTGTCGGTTGAGCTTAATGAAGACGAAGACCGAAGACTCAAGTGGCCCCACTGCATCAAGGAAGAAGAATCAGGTAAAAGTGATGCCTTGATGTCTTAACCTTGATCAAAACCCAACCCCTTAACCTCCTTGATGACCTTGACCATCTTAAGAATACCCTTAGTCATCATAGATTGGCCCTAGGTGTCCCAAAACATCATCCAAACCTTGGCCTAACTGAGTGGGTTGAGATATAGGTGGGACAACATTCATCAGGCTGATCCCAGGCCTGTCCGTCCGGTCACGACCGGTCGGCTGGATTGGACCGACTGGTCAAGACCGGTCGGAGAGGTCCAGTCCAAGGATAGCAACACGCTGTTGTGTGCAGGCTGGTGGACCAACCGGTCATGACCGGTCGGCTGGGCTGGTCCGACCGGTCAAGACCGATCGGACAGACCCCCCCTCAGACAGATAGTTTTCTGTCTTGCTTTGGCCTTTGGCCGACCGGTCGGGACCGGTCGAGATAGGTCGGGACGGGTCGAGACAGATCGGCAGAGCCATTTTTTGACCTTTTGAACACCTTTTATAAAGGGGCTTGGCTCACATTGAGGGGGCAAGGAGAGGGATTTCAAGAGGAGTGAAGCCACCATTGTTGGAGACCATTTGAGGCTCATTCCCAACCTATGCAAGGCATCTTCCTTGTGCTTAACACAAGATTGGAGCATTCCAAGCTCATGAAGAAGATGACCTTCATCCCCTCTTGATCTCTAGAGTTTGGAATCTTCTTGATTGGCATATCCTTGTCCAAAACTCTAAGATGAGATCGTTGTAAGAGAGAACCTCTAGGCAACCCATTCCCATTAGTTGTAGAGTTCTCAAACCTACCCTCCTATCACCTTGGGCATCTCAAATGCAAGGTGTTTGATCAAGTGTGGCTGAGGCATTGGCGACGCAACGGCAATACGATCGTGGGAGCAAGGGAAGCTGATTGAAGCACGGGAGAGCGGAGATCAAGCAACCTAAACCGGCGCTGAACAAGGGGCTCATCCGACAAGTAAGGTTGTCTTTATTGAGAGTCTATTTAGAGTTTGTTTGTCAAACTCGATCTAGGGACGTTAGCTGTTCCTTGGCCCGTTAGCCGGGCCTAAACTAAGGGGGCGTTTGGTAAAACTTAATTTCACGACTTATCACTTAAAAATTCTATTTTAAGTGATTTTAGTAATTTAGGCTGTTTGGTAATTAAAAAAATTTAAGTGCTTAATTGAAAAAATCACTTAAATTAAGTGGATTATTTTCAGCCATGACAACTTGACTTAAAACTTATAGCTGAATGCGGTAAGTGGTTCCTCTTTAAATTTTTAGATAAAAATTGACAAAAGTATCCCTATTAACATTTAATAATGGCAATCATTACCCTTCTTTGTTTACTTTCCTATATATGACACCATCCCATGCAAGTACTTGAAGTCGCCAAATTCTATAAGCCCCAACAAAATGTATGTATTATATTTACATAGTCTATCCATTTGGAGAGATCATTTTAAGGCATGAGCCCAAAAATGAGACAGGTCCAAACCTCAGGTGGACCACAGCACTGAAAGCAATGGGGACAATGATGCCCACTATTGAAACCTTCCTAGGGCCCACCATGATGTTTATTTACCATCAACCCTGTTCATAAGAACACAAAGACCTGGATTAAGGGAAAACACAAATATTAGCTTGATTCGAAACTTTTGTGGCCGTAATAAGTTTTTAATGGTAGTTTCAGATAAGTTACGAAATAAATTTTTCAGTTTTTATAAGTACTTAAATTCAACACTTTATGTTCTCAGTACTTAAATTAATTTTCAGGCTTAATTTTTCAGTTTACCAAACAGCACCTAAGTCTTTAAGGGGGAGCCTCCGACACGGGAGTGAACGTGTGTCGGGTTGAGAGTTAGCCTATGTCCAAAACTCTGGTTATGGTTGAGAGGTGAACCGGTAAAACTTCCGTGTAAAGGTTGAGAGGTGAACCTCATTTAAAACCTCCGATAGTGAATGTCGGTGTACTCAAAGGAGTTGAGTACTTGAACCGGGAGTGGAGTAGACCCCAAGTCGAACCACTATACATGCTTGTGTTTGTGATTGTATTGAGCTCATTGATATCTTAGCATTGGATGTTTAAATGTTTAATTATGAATGCTTGATAGGAATGTATGATAGGCACTAGATTGGCACATCCACACACAAGATGTACGTTCACTAGTTGTGTAGACTTGAGCTCATTGTTCCATTCTCTTAAGTCTACATAGATTGCATAGGTTAGGAGCTTGATTAGTTAAATCATTTATTTACCTATGCATGCTAAGACTAGGATTGTGTATTGCTTAACCATATGCTAGTCTTGTGATTGGACTCACTTAGGCTTGGAAGCCGAAGTGTTCTTGCTTACTTAGTCTAATTTGTTGAATTGTGTAAGTAGGCAAAAAGAATTTCAAAAAGGTCCTAATCACCCCTTCCTATAGGTTTAGCCATAATTCTAGTTGCTCTTTAAGCTTTCGCACATACGAAGGTGTCATGTTAGACTACCGACGTACTTTCAATTCCCACTTTTGCTTCCTTGATGGGATATAACCAAATAGAGATCGCCCTAGAGGACTAAGAGAAGACAACATTCACATGCCCATTCGACACTTTCGCCTATAGAAGGATGCCATTTGGACTGTGCAATGCCCCTACCACATTTCAGTATTGTATGTTGACCATTTTTTCTGATATGGTGGGATCGATTCTTGAAGTCTTCTTAGATGATTTCTCGATATTTGGTTGTAATTTTGATGAGTGCCTTATACACTTAAAAACTGTTTTAAAAAGATGTGAAGAAAAGAACCTCGTTGTTGTAGACAAATTTGGCTTTAAAGAGAAGTGAGGAATCGCGGTCACATCTCCAAAATGCGACCAGCCCAGCTCGTGCTGGACGAAAGGGGTCGCATCTCCAAAATACGACCAGCCCGGCTCGTGCTCGACGAAAGGGGTCGCATCTCCAAAATGCGACCAGCCTGGCTCGTGCTCGACGAAAGGGGTCGCATCTCCAAAATGCAACCATCTCGGCTCGTGATCGTTGAAAGGGGTCGCAGCCCAGAATGCGAGCACTCTTGATATGAGCAGCTCTCGACATATGAGCGGTCGTGGTTTCTGGTCTCTGGCATGGATGGCCCTCATCTCATAGTACCAGCAGCCCATATAGGCCGATTTTTGTTTATATCTATTCATAGTTCCGAATATCTAGAGACGTAATCAGCTAGACGTCTAAAATGTTTTGACTACTTCCTTATCCAAGGATTAACAAGATAAGCTTCTTATCCCATGAAATCAGTACTAATCTTAACAGCTTGCGTAGCAGGTTGGATCATTTAGATCTGTATAAATAGATGACTCTATTGATGATAAAGGTACACAATACTCAATCTCTAACCCCCGTCATTTATTTGTTCTCTTTTCAACCTCACCCTATCTAACTTAGGCATCAGAGGGCCAACGACTGGACGCCGGCCACCCTTAGTTATTTTCTGTCTCCTTTCAGGCCCAAGGAGGAAATCGCTTGGAGAGAAGGTGAACGTCCGGAGGACCCTGTTACAAAATTCGACGTAAATAGTTTGGCGCCGTCTGTGGGAACGATTTGATCATCAAAGTCAGTCATTCTTACCACTGATCAAAATCCTTCCACAATGCCTCCTAAAAAGACTGTTCATCCTTCCACATCAAGGCAGACATTACCTCCGCCTGACGTTACGGAATCAGTGCCTGTTCCTCAAACCACTTCAATAGACATCCCTCAAGGAGCTCCAAACGTGCCATCAGCGAACCCGTTATTTGAGGTTTCTGAAAGTCAAGAGGACGTCATGCGTTTCCTCGGAAATACCCTTCTAACCCTCAACTCCGGAGTTCAAGCCCTTTCTAATCGGCTTGATCAACATTTCCTGGAGCCGCAGAGACAACCTTCCGAAGGGTTGCCAGCGCAACCCATACCGGTGGCTTCCAGACATTCTGTGGATGAGCCACAGGTCTAACCAAATCATCCTCCATCAAATCGAATGCCACTTGGCAACCAACCCCCTGTGCTACCTCCACATTCCATACATTCTAGTGCTTCTCATCAACATCAATCTCAGGGGTCCACCGTTGAAATGTCAGGTTATACTTTACCATGGGAAGGAGACCTCAAAAGAATTCATGATCGTTTTGATGTCATGGAGCAGCGATATCAGGCAAATCGACCATCAGCTGTGGTGGCGTCGATACATCAATCCGAGTCTCCTTTCACCAGCGAGGTTATGGGAGCACCTTTACCTAGAAAATATCGTACACTTGTCATCACTCCATATACAAGTATAGGCGATCCTCTCGAACACTTGGAAACTTATAGGTCTCTTATGGAGCTGGAGGGACATGGGTCGGAAATCATGTGTAGAGCTTTTTCCCTAACCTTAAAGGAAGCAGCTCGTCGTGGTTCCGGGGGCTGAAGCCTCGATCTATCGGCTCCTTTTCATAGTTATCGGAGCTTTTCCTTTCTCAATTCATGGGAAGCATCCGCACCAAGAAGCCAGAGTCCCACCTAATGGATTTGAAACAGCTGCATGGAGAGACGATAAAGGAGTTCACAGTACGGTTCATTGTCGAAGCAGTCCAAACTGAAGGATATACCGAAGAAAAAGGCCTCACCGCCCTTATAGCCAGAATTACGAGCGAAAAATTCAGATTTGCTTTAGATAAAAACCCTCCAAAAACCATGGCAGAATTCCAAGCTAAAGCTCAGAAGTATATCAATGCAGAAGAAGTTGCTCTGGCACGTCATGGTATACAGGTTAAGAAGCGCAAGCCGGAGGAAATCTCGCCCCCAGATAAAAAATATTGACGTGATCGACGAGACCGCTCTCCCAAGAAGCCTTATTCTGGTAAATATCATAACTACACTCCTCTCAACCGATCCCATGAAAAGGTGTTAATGGAGATTAAACATAAACCATATGTAAAATGGCCTGCCAAGATCAAATCTGATCCTGAAAAGAGAGATAAGGGCAAGTTTTGTTACTTCCACAAAGATCATGGTCATAGAACCCAAGATTGCATATCTTTGCGAGATCACATCGAAGCTCTCATTCGAAAGGGCCATCTCCAAGATTATGTTGCTCATCGAGGTCGATCACCAGAAAGGGCAAAAGCCTCACCCCACCAGAAAAAGTCGCCTCACTATCATACTTCACAAGAAGACGTTGAACCTACTGGCGAAATTCGTACCATCGCCGGGGGACCAGCTTGCGGTGGCGATTCTCAAGCTTCAAGAAAAGTATACACTCGTAAGGCATCCAAGAAGCCCCAGCATATCTACTGGCTGGAACAGACGCCCAACGCGTCAAAAACTAGTCATCCTCCAATTTCCTTCTCCCTCGAAGATGCAGAGGGAATTCACTCCCCTCATGAAGACTCCATCGTAGACGCACTAAAGGTATCAATCTATTTGACTCAGCGTATTATGGTGGATATAGGTAGCTCTGCTGATATTCTATACCTGGAGGCTTTCAACAAAATGGCACTCGCTAGAAGCCTACTCAAGCCAGTCTCAACTCCCCTCATCGGCTTCGGGGGCGAAGTGGTGACACCTGAAGGAAGCATTGACCTTCCAGTCACCTTTGGGGAGAGTCCAACGAAGACGACTATCTTCATAAATTTCCTCATGGTGGACCGAAGATCAGCATACAACACCATTTTAGGGCGGCCATCTCTTAATAAGGTTGGGGCAGCTTTACATCCTTTGTATTTGTGCATCAAATTTCCTACCCCGAATGGTGTTGGGGTTGTACGAGGAAACCAAAAAGAGGCCTGGTCTTATTACGAGAAAGCCCTACAAGATCGAAAGAAAGCACAAGCGACACCAGTTATGATGGTAGCACAAGGTTCATCCAACTCCCCAGCAGATACCTCGTTGGACCCAAGAGAGAATGCTCTCCAATCAGGAACTCTCGGGGAAGAGACAGTAGCGATTCATTTAAATGAAGATGACCCATCCAAAGTTGTTTGTGTGGGATCCTCTTTGAGGAATGTCTTTCGAGCAAATTTAATCTGCCTCCGCACTGAATATCAAGATGTGTTTGCCTGGTCTCACCAAGACATGCCTGGCATTGACCCTAGTGTCATCGCACACCGTCTAAACATCGACCCAAAGTATAAACCCGTCCACCAGCTCCACCGTGCCTTCACTGCAGAAAGGCAAATGGCGATCAAGGCTGAAGTCGAGAAGCTGCTTACGGTCAATTTCATAAAAGACTACCCAGAATGGGTCGCGAATGTAGTTCTCGTTCGAAAATCTAATGGCAAATGGAGAATGTGTGTCGACTATTCGAATTTGAACAAAGCGTGCCCCAAAGATAGCTTCCCGACCCCGCGAATCAACCAGTTGGTCGATTCAACAGCTGGGCATGCTCTGCTTAGTTTTATGGACGCTTATTCTAGTTATAACCAAATCATGATGCATCTGCCCGATAGCCAACATACTGCCTTCATCACTGACCGAGGTCTATATTGCTACCAGGTAATGCCGTTTGGTCTGAAAAATGTAGGGACCACCTATCAGCGTCTCGTCAATAAGATATTCACCGCGCAAATTGGCAGGAATATGGAAGTCTATGTTGATGACATGCTCGTGAAAAGTGTCTTAGAAAACGATCACCTTTCAGATCTTCGAGAAGCCTTCGACCTGATGAGGAAATATCAGATGAAGCTAAACCGAGAAAATGTACGTTCGGAGTGTCTGCTGGAAAATTTCTTGGATTTATGGTCGGCCAGAGAGGAATTGAGGCAAATCCTGAAAAAAATAAAAGCATTGATAGAGATGAAATCCCCAACCACTCTTAAGGATGTCTAATGTCTGGCTGGTCGCATTGCATCGCTAAATAGGTTCATTTCACGGGCATCTGACAAGTGCTTACCCTTCTTTAAGCTCCTCCGTGCCACAGCCAAATCTGATTGGGAGTGGACACCACAGTGCGAAGAAGCTTTTCAACAACTGAAGCAATATATGAGCACACCCCCTGTTTTATCTAAACCTGTGGCGCACGAGCAACTCATCCTTTATTTATCTGTGTCCTCCACGGCCGTTAGCGCCGCTTTAATAAGAGAAGATTCTGGGATATAAAGGCCCGTTTATTATATCAGTCGAGCAATGGTGGACACTGAAACTCGATATTCTGATATGGAGAAACTAACCCTTACTTTAGTCATGGCAGCCCTAAAACTGCGACCATACTTTCAAGCCCACGCTATTTTAGTACCGACAAATCATCCGCTACGACAAGTCCTTCAAAAACCTGAGGCTTCCGGACGATTAACTAAATGGGCGGTCGAGATCAGTGAGCATGACACATCGTTCTGCCCCAGGACCGCAATCAAGGGCCAGGCCGTAGCTGACTTCATCACCGAATTCACATACTCCTCTTCCAATGATAATGCCACGATCAGCGACCAGCCCCCCTAGTTACTCTTCGTGGACGGGTCTTCAAGGGCCACCGGCAGTGGAGCGGGCCTAATTTTAGTCGCCCCAGACAGGTCGCATTTCCAATACGCTTTACGTTTCGATTCTCGTATCTTGAATAATGAAGCAGAATATGAAGCCTTGATCGTTGGTCTCGAACTAGCAAACGTCCTCTCAATTCAGAATTTACTCATTCACAGTGATTCTCAGCTCATAGTTAATCAGGTACTCGGTGAATTCGAAGCAAAAGAAGAAAGGATGGCCTTATACAAATCTCGAGTGCTCATCCTGCTCGCAAAGCTAAAGAATTATAAAATAATCCACATCCCTCGCGAGAAGAATAAACTCGCTGATTCTTTGGCAAAATCGCCTTTGCACCAGAATCTGAGTTATCATATTCAATTCCCATCGAGCACCTTCAGAACTCGAGTATCGACCAAGCAACTCTCGAGCAGGTGATTGTGGTACATCCGTCTCCATGTTGGATGGACCCCATACTCCTTTATCTCAGAGACGGATACCTCCCAGACAATAAGAAAGCCGCCCGACAAATTCATCATCGAGCCGCCAAGAATACCTTACAAGATGGAATATTATTACATAAGAGTTTGTCCTTGCCCTATTTAAGGTGTCTTCACCCAGAAGAAGCACATCGTGTTCTAGATGAAATACACCAGGGGGCATGTGGTAACCACCCAAGGGGGCGATCCCTAGCGTATAAGGCGATGAGGCAAGGATACTATTGGCCCACTATGAAGGCAGACACAATTGAATTCTCTAAAAAATGTGACAAGTGCCAGCGATACTCTCCTATACCTCACGTACCGTCCGAGCAAATGACTCCAATTGATAGCCCTTGACCTTTTGCTCAATGGGGGGTCGATATCATCGGGCCCTTGCCTACTGGAAAAGGACAAAATAGGTTCGCGATAGTGGGGGTCGATTACTTCACCAAATGGGCAGAGGCGGAGCCACTAGCCAGAATTACTGAGAAACAGACTACTAAGTTCGTATGGAGAAACATCATATGCCGTTATGGACTCCCCCATACTATAATCAACGACAATGGAAAGCAATTCGACAACACCGCTTTCGATGAATTTTGTGAAACATGGAAGATACGCAATATCCGCACTTCTCCCTATCATCCTTAGGCAAATGGGCAAGTTAAAGCAGTGAATAAAATCATCAAGCATCATTTGAAGACCAAGCTCGATGAGTGTAAAGGCATGTGGCCAGAACTCCTGCCAGAAGTCTTATGGGCGTATAGGACTATGACTCGCACGTCTACAGGGGAAACTCTCTTCTCCTTGGCATTCGATACCGATGCGGTAGTACCAGTTGAAATTCAAGTACCCTCGTATCGGATCGAGCAGTACGATCCCACTTGTAATCAGGAAAGTCTTCGACTTCACCTCGATCTCTTGGAAGAACGGAGAATTGCCTCCCAGATGCGAGCAGCAGCGTATCAGCAATGCATTGCTCGCTACCGTAACGCTAAAGTTCAGCCTAGAGCTTTCTAGCTCGGCAATTTAGTCCTTAGATAGAACCTCGGAGCTCCTACTCATTCGTTTGATCCGAATTGGGAAGGTCCATATCGAGTCATCAAAATTGTGCGACCCGGTACTTATTATCTTGAAGACATGCAGGGAAGACCCGTACGTCACTCTTGGCACGTGGAACACTTATTACAATATTTCCCTTAATTCGATGTAATTCCGAACGGCATTCTGAATGAATAAGAATTAAAATCATTCCTTTTGGTCGCTACTAAATTTAATTGGACTCAAATAGCCCCGAAGAGAATACATACATTCTCTTGACCAATTGCTTACCCTTGGTAGGGTTAAGATCATTCTTGTTGGTTGCTTCTCCATTTTATGAATAAAAAATAGCCCTGAAGAGAACATACGTGTTCTCTTGACCAATCTTCTACCCTTGGTGGAATCAAAACCTCAATCGATAGACCAGTCTATCTCAATGCGGACATGGTCATACGACCCCCGGATTGAGTCTAATTCACTTTTTCATGAGTTAGTTATGCGAGCAGTCAGTATACGATCAACACAGGGCGAAAAAGCTTGGGAAAGTACACAACATTGAAGAAATGGATATTTCATTATAATTAACCAAAAAGTCAAGTCAGTTACATACGCAAATTCTTCTCAAAGGTTTAAAAAAAATACAAATAGAGGAAGGCGGATAACACTTTAAGATTGGTCATCCCCATCTGGAGCAGGCTCGCGGCTCTCAGCCTCAGGGCTGATCTCAGGAGCAGGCGCGGCATCTGTGGCTTCGGTGACCTCATTCTCAGCCGCAGCTCGCTCCCTAGCCGCGACCTCGAAAGGCACCCTCTCAAACTCCTCAACGTTGAAAGACGGAGCAATCTGCTGCATAACCCTGACCGCAAAATCGCAACTAGCGATATTCGCTTCATAGCGCTCGTCGTCGTAGAGTTGAGAGGTTCGGAACTCTCGGACTGCACGAGGGCCTTCGTCAGATACCATCTGAACAAGAGCCACTCGCTCCTCCCAATGAATGGAGTCATCCTTCAGCTGGTTGAGTCTCTTCATGGCCTCCTCGAGCTTAGTCCGAGAATCCTTGAACTGCTCCTCGAGGCGGATCTTGTCTTCGCGGAAAATCTCCTTCTTCCTCTCGCTCTTGGTATGGAGTTCTTGGAGCTTTGCAAGTTGAAGGTCCACTGACTGAAAACGGTCAGTCAGGGCCTGAACCTTGACAAGGAGGATTTGTTTTTCCTCATCCAGTTTGGCGATTTGGGTTTCCAGTGCCTTCACCAGGCAGTCCCTTCCCTGGATTTCGGCCTCCATCGTCTTTTTCTTCTTTTCCGCATCTTCAACAGTGCGGCGGGCAGCTTCAATGTCACGTCTGACATGAAGCGTGAGATCCAGACTCTGATATAAACAAAGAAAGAAGGATTAGATTGGCTCGCTACATTATTAACCCATAGACAGAACGATAGAGGGGAAAGGAGCTGTTACCTGACCCCTATATCAGTAGAGAGAGCCTTTGGGCTTGGCTTAGGGAGGCTCCCGAAGGAGTTGGGGGAGATGTTATCGAACGTAAACTTGCATATTGGGTGCAAGTATGATGGGATAACAAAGACTCCCGACCAGAGGGTTAGGCTACAACCATCTCGTTGGAGCCCGTCTTGAGGGCATTCGCAGCACCCAAGGAAGGCATCACTGACTCGCGAGCAGCAAAAGGCTCGCATATTGTCTCCTTCAGAGGGAGGCCTCCCTCCCTTCGATCGCTTTTCGGCAAATTATCAGCGACTTCGATTACCGGCTGGCCACGAGCGCCAGATGGAGGAGTCGTAGCAACCGGAGGGGTCGTAGTCGCATGATGAGTCGGGGCGACCCCCCCTTTTCCAGCAGCATGTGGCTGTTTGCCGCGAGCAGATCCTTCTGCCGGATCGAGCGCAGCTGAAGGACCAGCCATAGTTTTCTTTTACCTCTTCGAGGCTGTATCCTTCAAACGAGGGAGCACCCCTAGCGCACCCCTCTTATCTCATACGTTCGTCATCTCTTCCTGCGAAATTAGGCCCGCGGCACAGAGGCAACGTGGCTCTAAGGCGACGTTAACGTGGCGCGCGGCCGCTGAGAGCTTGTAAACCTTTACTAGCTTTTCGTGAAGTCCTCCCCGGAGGTTCGGTTTTACACCAGTCGGAATGGCTGCAAGAAATATAGGAAAGGTACATTAATCACCATAAGCAAAATTATTGTTCCCTTTCAGACAGACGGGCAAAAACTCAACCCACCTTCGCCAAAATAGCGACTAACGTTATGGCCTTTGGGGTCGGAGCCCGCTTCGGACTCCCAGTTGCCGGAGACGTAAAACCATTTTTTCCTCCATCCAGGGCAATTGGAGGAGGGGTTCCCCAGAATGAAGTTATTCCGGTGCCAGAAGCAGAGGTAATACTAACCCTCGGTAGATGGGGCCTGTTTTAACTGGAATAACCTCAAAAATTCCCCAGCAGTTAACTCATCATTACCCGCTTGTTTCCAGAGGACGAAGGCACTTATAAGCACCCGCCAGCCGCTTACGATAAGCTGGCCAGGGGCAATCTTATAAATACGTAGAAAATTTTGGATGAATGGATGGAGGGGAAGACGCACGCCAACTTTGAAAAAATATTCATAAAAGGCCACATAGCCTGGTGGTGATGCATCGGCTGTCTCCTCTCTCCCAGGTAATCTAAAAGTAACGGAATCTGGGACCCGATATCTCTCCCGAAGGCTAGAGAGCCATTCTTCTGTTAGTATTGAGGAGTAACCGGTGGCAGAATACCTTCCTACCGGTACCCTGGCAGTGTTAGATTCAGATGAATCAGGGGGTGTGATCTCCCAGGGGAACGATCTCTTCATCGGAAGACTCCGCCATTGCAAAAGAAAAAACAAGATAGAAAAAGAAAAGATGAAGGAGGACTACCTCTGCGAAGAGGTTTGCACCGGAAGCAAAGGAGAAGAAGAAAGAAGAATACCCTGCAGCCGAAAATTCGAAAATGAAGAAAATTCTGCAGGATCTGATATTTATACGCAATCATTTCGTTTGATTTGGTTGACATGCGGCGGCCTCTCATCCGGCACGACAGACGAACGGGCACAAGCATTAAATACGAAGACACGTGGTGACCGACGCCTCATTTCTTGCGGCAGGAAAAGCTGCTTAAAGCTGGCCATCATAAATACAGAATCATGTTAAATGAATCATGCGTGATTCTCTCCCAGCAGTCAGCTACGCATACAAACAAAACCCTTGGCATAGTTCCTCAACGCCAAGGGTTTGGGGGGCACTTGTTGTAGATAAATTTGGCTTTAAAGAGAAGTGAGGAATCGCGGTCGCATCTCCAAAATGCGACCAGCCCGGCTTGTGCTCGACGAAAGGGGTCGCATCTCCAAAATGCGACCAGCCCGGCTCGTGCTCGACGAAAGGGGTCACATCTCCAAAATGCGACCAGCCTGGCTCGTGCTCGACGAAAGGGGTCGCATCTCTAAAATGCGACCATCTCGGTTCGTGATCATCGAAAGGGGTCGCAGCCCAGAATGCGAGCACTCTTGATATGAGCAGCTCCCGACATATGAGCGGTCATGGTTTCTGGTCTCTGGCATGGATGGCCCTCATCTCATAGTACCAGCAGCTCGTATAGGCCGATTTTTGTTTATATCTATTCATAGTTCTGAATATCTAGAGACGTAATCAACTAGACGTTTAGAATGTTTTGACTACTTCCTTATCCAAGGATTAACAAGATAAGCTTCTTATCCCATGAAATCAGTACTAATCTTAACAGCTTGCGTAGCAGGTTGGATCATTTAGATCTGTATAAATAGATAACTCTATTGATGATAAAGGTACACAATACTCAATCTCTAACCCCCGTCGTTTATTTGTTCTCTTTTCAACCTCACCCTATCTTACTTAGGCATCGGAGGGCCAACGGCTAGACGCCGGCCACCCTTAGTTATTTTCTGTCTCCTTTCAAGCCCAAGGAGGAAGTCGCTTGGAGAGAAGGTGAACGTCCGGAGGACCCTGTTACAAAATTCGACGTAAACACTCATGTTGAATTGTGAAAAATGTCATTTCATGGTTCAAAAGGGAATAGTCCTTGGCCACATTATCTCAGAAAAAGGAATTGAGGTGGACAAGGCTAAAATCGATCTTATCTTTAACCTTCCACCACCCAAGGGTGTACGAGATGTGCGGTCCTTTTAAGGACACACATGATTTTATAGAAGGTTCATAAAGGACTTTAGTTAACTCTCTCGTCCTTTATGTAACCTCCAAAAGGAAAACTCATTCGAGTGGAATGAGGATTATCAAAATGCCTTTGTCAACCACAAGTGCTCTTATAATGCAACCACCTGATTGCAGCCTTCCTTTTGAGATTATGTGCGATGTTAGTGACTATGTTATTAGGGCAGTGTTAGGCCAGAGAAAAGAGAAGAATTCATACGTCATCTACTATGCAAGTAGAACTCTAAACACGGCCTAAGCGAACTACACAACCACAGAAAAAGAACTCTTAGTCGTAGTTTTTGCTTTGGACAAGTTTAGGTCCTACTTGATTGGATCTAAGATCATCATATATACTGATCATGCCGTGCTTAAGTACCTTCTTTCAAAAAGGATGCTAAGCCGCGCTTATTGAGATGGATCATCCTACTCCAGGAATTCGACATAGAGGTACAAGACAAAAAGGGAGTATAAAATGTAGTGGCTGACCATCTCTGTAGACTTGTTCTCACCGACTCCCCTGAGATAATCGTAATCAAAGACATGTTCCCTGATGAATAATTATTCAAAGTCTCCCAATCACCATGGTATGCGAACATTGCTAACTATCTTGCTATAGATACAATCCCGACACATTGGAAAAAGCAAGATAAGGATAAGTTCTTCAACGAGGTGAGAAAATTCCTATGGGACGACCTGTACTTATTCAAGTACTGTCCCGATCAAATTATAAGGAGATGTGTGCCGGATGATGAGCAACAGAGTATCATCTCCTTTTGTCATTCTCAAGCGTGTGGTGGCCACTTTTCGGCTAAGAAGACCACAGCCAAAATTCTACAATGTGGGTTTTATTGGCCTACCATGTTCAAAGATACTCATAACTTTTGTAAAGCTTGTGAGCCTTATCAGAAATTACGAGGAATATCCCTCGTAATATGATGCCACTCAATCCCATCTTACCAATCAAAATTTTTTATTGTTGGGGTATCGATTTCATGGGCCCATTCCCATCTTCTTTTGAAAATTTATATATTTTGCTTGCTGTTGATTATGTTTCAAAATGGGTCGAGACGATTCCATGCCGAAACAATTACCATAAAATAATCATTAAATTTTAGAAGAAAACATTCTTTCTAGGTTTTGAACACCTCGAGTCATTATCAGTGATGGAGGGCCTCACTTTTGTAACCGACCATTTGAAGCATTAATGAAAAAATACGGTGTTAATCATAAGGTAAGCACTCCCTATCACCCACAAATAAGTGGACAAGTTGAGATATCCAACAGGAAAATCAAACATATTTTAGAGAAAATAGTAAACCCCGATCGCAAGGATTGGTCGCTTCCACTTACTAATGCACTCTGGGCTTACTGTATAGCTTTTAAGACTCCCATTGGAATGTCTTTCTATAGACTTGTCTATGGGAAAGCTTGTCACTTGCCTATGGAATTGGAACATAAAGCATATTGGGTGATAAAAAAAATGAATTTTGATTCTGACAAAGCAAGCTCGCTGCGCAAGCTTTAATTGAACGAACTTGCAGAACTCCGGAATGAGGCGTATGAGAATGAGAGAATTTACAAGGACAAGACAACGGTGTTCCATGATAAGAACATCCTTCGTAAGACTTTCACGATTAATAAAAAAGTCCTCATGTATAATTTTTTGCTCCATTTATTTTCAGAAAAATTAAGATCTCGATGACCGGTCCCTTTATTGTCAAAACTGTTTATACATATGGGACTGTCGAGTTGCTGAATCCAAGGAACGGTAACATCTTCAAAGCTAATGGTTAGCGTTTAAAACCGTTCTTTAATAACTTTCCCTCAGAAGGTATGTCCATACCTCTGACCGATCATGTGTATCAGGACACTTGATCTCCTAGTCTGATGGAGGTATAGAGTAGTTTAGGATTAAGATTTTGTTACTTTTTGGGTTATTTGCTTTTCAGTAGGTTTGTTTGAAGGAGGTAGATTTCCCACTTTTACTCTCTCAGGTACTATCATTCCTCACTCCTCTTATTTTTTTTGTCATTGCTCTCATGTTATCCTTACATTCACATTTTGCTATATTGAGGACAATGTAAGATTCGGTTAGGGGTGAGATTTCATTTTTCTAGTATTTTGTACATTTCGAGCAATCATGTAGGGTTAACTCTCTGAAATTTTAAAATTTTTGAAATTTCAAAACTCTCTTAGAAAACATTGTTTCTATGTACTATGGATAATATGAGTATAAAAGGATAAGAGAAGAAATATTACGACTTTAAAATCCTTGAATTATTTCAAATATAGTAGATTTATGTACAAATTCCCTTATTGAATGATTGATAGCAATTTTGTACATTTTGAGTCTAGCTCACATCACACTATTTTCATGATGGAAAGGATTACTAGATTTGTGGATGGATTAAACTGTGATTTAAGGTGTTGAAGAACCGAGCCAAGGAAGTTTTGTCCAACTTGTTCAAGTTTAATTTGGGGCAAGGATTTTTTTTTATCCTATGTCGTTACCATTATGTAATTATTGCTTTAGTTCGAAGTGAGCCTTTTGGATTCTTCGGCTATTGATCTTGAAAAGAAAAAAAAAAAACAACGAAAGATATGAATTTATAAAAACCCTATCTAATGTTTATGAAAAGAAAAGAAAGTTTGGCTATTATTGAATATTTGTTGAGAAATTCTGAAAAGGGCTGCCTATTAACCAACCAGGGGATGGTCTACCCATAACCAAAGCTGGAAATGGGTAGTGTGAAAGCCGTCGAAGGAACGGTAAGGCAATTTCTTGCCATGGGCTTGTGTTGAACTGTACACCTTAGATCCTCTGCTTGATTGATTTATGAAAACGGTAATCCTTGAAGTCTATGAATTGAGCATTCACTTTACACACTAGATCACCCTTATTCTAGATCTTCTATTTTTCAATCAATTGGTGGGAATTCTATATGGAATATTTATGGTATTTGGAGGGTTTATAATTCCAAATTCTATTATTGGATTATCTCTAAAATTTATACTTGTATGCTCTAGAGTTATAGAAGAATGTTTCTAAGAGATAGTTGAGTTTTAGAGGATGGATTTGTTTTATGCATGTTTTGCTCGGGACTAGCAAAATGCTGGTTGAGCTCTTAAATGTGTTTATTCTAACCTCATTTCATCACTAACTATGCACGATTTATACGTTTAAAGATCTATCTAATGCACGGTTCTGTGGTTGTAGGAATAGGACAGAGGCCTCACCATTTGGATATTAAAGGACACTTCAAATGGACATTGAAGAGTCAAGGAAAGGAAGAAGGAGAGGAAGAAATCAAACAAAGAAGATCTGAAGAGAAAACAGAAGAAAATGGAGAAATCAGCAGTTTCGATGGATCGCCGATAGGTGTCCGATTAATCAAAGGAGTTTCTGATGGATGTTCGATCGATCGGACCATCCATCGGACATCTCAGAAAAACCAGATTTATGAACAACTCTCTAGACAGATTTTCGATCAATCGGAACATCTCTGATCAATCGAAGAGAGGTGTCCGATCAATCGAAATAAGCGGCAGAAATAACAACTCTCTAGACTCTTTTACGATCAATCGGCCACTCTTCGATCAATTGGAGACCACATTCCGATCAATCGGAGGAATCTCCAATCAATCGGACCTGTCTGCGTAAGCTGCGTAATGAGTTACGTAATTCCAGAAGATTCCAAATGAAAGACAAATTTGTGCTAGAAAAGGGGACCTCTACATCCTTCCTAAGCTATCCTAGAAGAGATCTATTGAAGTGGGAGGTGGAGATGGACGATTGTGGAGTTCTCCAACTCCTTCTTCTAGTTTGCTTTCTAGTTTTCTTTCATGTTCTTAGTTGATTTCATGTTTTCCTTAAGCATGGTCGACTAAACCTCTTAGCTAGGGCTAAGAGGTGAAGCTTGTAGTGGATTCTAGATGTTTTAATTCATTTTAGGGTTTCATGGATTGATTTTATTGATTGAACAATGGTTCATAGAAGTTTGAAAAAGTTCTAACTAGTTTTTCTTAATCTCATGATGACTCATTTAGACGAATTATCATAGTTCTTAATTGCTTTGCATGGATCTAGACCTGTACACTCCGAGGAATCAGATTCAAGACGCTCTAGAACTTGGTTCTTCATGTGGGAACTTCAAACCAAAGTTTTACCTTTTGTTCTAAAGTCTGATTTAGGTGTTTCTTATGCATGTGATTTGAATGAAGTTCAAATCATGATATAATTAAGCTTTGTGATAGGGTTTGATGATTATTATGATTGTGATCTTAACCTATTAGAACTAGGATTGACCTATGCAATTGAGTGTGCTCAAGTCCTAACTTAAATTGAGGGAATCATGTTTATTAACAACACATGAATTGGACTGTTTTGCTGAATTAACCGCTCTATCATCCAGCTAGATAGGATTTTATTTCAATTCTAGTTGTGTAATTGGGAAACCATAGCGAATTATGCATCAAGGATTACTACAAGTGAATCCTTGAACCCCTAGTTCTCTTTTATTAATTACAATTACTTTGAGTTTAAGATTACTTCTCTACAATCAAATACTAAAATCTATTTAGTTTGATCTCAATTAGAGAATATTAAAAGTAGTTTTGTGAAATTCTAAATAATCCTTGAGGACGATCTCGGTCTTTTCCGAATTATTACTACATCAAAGCCTTTCACTTGAGGCAAGCGAACATTTATGAATGTCTCCGATACTCAGAATCCCCTAGAACAATGAAATACAAGAAAACTGTCTTGCACATTTTCTAGTTCTAACAAACTGGTGACTCTGTTGGGGATCGAACTCAGAATCTCTTGTTGTTTATGAGTAAAGCACATTCTAAGTTTAGTCATTTGCAAACATGAACATATACATGAGTGTGGACGCTCGTCGTTCCGAGCTCCCGAACGTTCTCCCTTCCTTTCGAAAAAGAAGAGGGAGCGTGCGCACGAATTGCCATTTGTGCCACTGGCTTGCCTCGTTCTCGAGGGCTTTTATTGGTTGTCATGTTAAGCTGGATGTGTTTAGATGAGTTTGTATAAGACCAGAGTCGCCACTAGCCAGTTACTTCGAATCTACAGTCGGCTAGACCCCGTAGAAATGTTAGAGAAGGAGTTCCGAAGATTCCTTCCTCTAAAATGACTCCTTTTGATCTGCGGCAAGAGATTCGAGGTAAGGGATCACGGTTACAGGGTGGGAAGAGGTTAAGCACCCCACACTGCCTGTACCAAAGTACGGTCTTTAGTTCAAAGAATCGAACTAATACTTGAAAGTCTGATTTAATCCTCGTACATTCTCATGGATGACATGATGCATGAATGCAGGTCTGAACAGCAAGAGTTTCTGATGGGCAGGTTTCCATTAACAAGCAAGCTCAGAGCATACGCTCGAACTGACAGGTGCTTTTATGCTGGATGCATGCTGTGTGTTTGAATAATCAAAGTGTTGGCAGTGATATGATAAGCAGGGGGGTTGGAAGAAAAGTAAATGTTGCACTTATGTTAGATGCGAATGAGATGATGCTGGTAAAAGAGTAGCTAGATGGATGGAGGTGTCGCAAGGGTTTACTTCGAGTGGCTAGATCAAGACTTGGGTGGCTTGGGAGACTTAGACCAGGGTTAGGCTGGGCTAGACCAGGGCTAGGCTCTTCTCACTCGGGCTCTCCTTGGTGGAAGAATGGGCTAAAAGGGTGGAGATGAACTCAGACTAAGGGGATTTCTCTAGGACTTGAGGGATGCTTGAATGAGAAGGGGCGGGGGGGTATTTATAGTAGCGGGAAGTGGCAGAACCTGTAAATATTTTTGGGCGGCACCCAGGGGGCCGCCCGTACAGTCATTCTGCTTCGAGTTCGGAGCATACGACCTCAGAACCTGAAGTAGAAAATCCCCAGGTTCGGAGTTCCGGACCTGCTCCTAGGCTGTGGTTTGGAACTCGGTGAGTTGACTGGGTTTGGGAGATGGGTTGACACGGTGAGTTGACTCGATGGGTTGACTCAACGGGTTAACTTGGTGTTAGAACTGGAAAATGAACTCCAATGACATTTTCCTGAAATGTGTGTATTGTTGCTCTGGGGTTCTGAGTAATAGAAGCATTCATAGACAATCATAAGCATTCACAAATGTACACAAGAAGAGATATCGCAAGGCAAATTTTATTCCAGAGATCCTGAGATCTTGTACATTCCAGGCTGTGATCTGGCACGAGCCCTTAATTACATCGAATGATCGATGACCCTTGATTAAAAGGCAAAAGACTAGTCAGCAAGGACTATGATCTTAGAGTTTGTGGTCGTAGAGACCTGCATTTGTTTTGTTATGGACTGAACCATCTTTGTATTAGTCAGATGTCTATGTCCTATGTTTTGACCGGAGATCCGGTCTGAGACTATCAGGGTTTATGACTGGGAAGGACGACTCTGGGCCCGCGCCTGTCAATGTATGGACAGGTGACCTTCGGAAGTCCACTCTACAGTTGTGTATACCTACGTAGCCCAACCGACGGATGCCATTTGAATGGGTAGGGCATCGACTGTTGTGTTGTGGCAGTTCATAACAATTGCTTTGTAGAGAATTGAAACTCTTTTAATATGGTTTATTGTGATAGTCATAGTCCCGTTTGCCTAGCTTTTAACCCAAATCGGATCACATCTTTACAATAGATATAAATGGTGACATATTTGCATAGTTCTGGATGCTGACAGCTCCTTTTCGAGAAGTCATTTCATTCAATGCGTCGGACCGGGTCAAACCTCGAAGATGCACAGTTCTGCTCATTGTTAGAGATCCTGGAACATCCATTTGACCATTCCATTGCGTCCGAAACGCTCGAAATACCCAAAATAGGCTCAAGCGGCACTTGAAAACACTTAAAATTGAGTCCAGTGCACCCATGAACATGTTTTGGAATTGACTGATTTTTGGGGTGCGTGGGACTTAATTTATGGGTGCGTTGGCTCCAACGCACCTTTAAATTAAATGCCTGATTTTTGTTGAATTTACAGATGCGTGGGGCAATTTTCAGGTGCGTTGGGATCCAATACACCCTGAAAATACAAGTCCGAATTATGTTGAATTTTCGGGTGCGTTGAGCTATTTTCGGGTGTGTGGGAGTCCAATGCATCCAATAAATACAAATACGAATTATGTTGAATTTTCGGGTGCATCGAGCTATTTTCGGATGCGCGCCCACACTTATAAATTTTTATAATCCGAACCTGCGGCGGTATTGGTTGGAGTGATCTTCCGGTGAATGATAACGGTGATCGGAAAGGAATTTCGGTGACTGGAAAAGTTTTTCGGTGGTTGGAAAAGGGTTCCGGCGAGGGTTTCCAGCGGTAAATCCCAAATACTCAAGGGATGATGGTTCTCTCTCTCTCTCTCTCTCTCTCTCTCTCTCTCTCTCTTAATCTGTACAAATGAACAGTGGGAGGGGGTATTCATACCCAAAAATATCGGACAGCGACCAATGAGGGGCTGCCACGTATGATGCATCCCATAAAGCCTTTGACGCACCCCCAAATGGGCGTGTGGGAGCTCCGACGCACCCCAAAATGATATTCTGAAATGTGCTGATTTTATGGGTGCGTCGAGCTATTTTTTGGGTGCGTTGGAGTCCAATGCATCCAAAAAATGCTATGCTGGTTCTGGGTGATTTTATGGGTGCGTCAAGCTATTTTATGGACGCGCTGGACGATTTTTGGATGCGTCAAGGTCCAATGCAACCTGAAATTGCAGTTTCGTATTTTCTGACTTTATGGACGTGTCGAAGGTATTTTTTGAGTGCGTCAAGCCATTTTTGGATGCGTCAGAGGTGAAATACATCCTGAAACACTTCTTGAATTTTCATGAATTTAAGGGTGCGTTGGGCTGAATAAATGGGTGTGCTTGACGTACTCATGTCTTGCAAAATTGGGTTTTGCAAAACGAAAGGCCTACGGGGCCCGCTTCTTGGTGAATCGTCATGCACTGCTTATCATAATTCATAAAGAAGGTGTCTGCTTGATTCTGGACGGTTTTGATCACGGTGATTCGTGGGGCCCACCAGAGAAAATGGCTAAGTACTGGATCCTTTGTAAATCTGGATATTTGGGTGCGTCGGATGGTATTTTGTGAGATTTTCTCGAAGCACGTGCCCAGTTGATTTGTTTTAGAGGGTACTGACTTTTGGGACCCCAACAGATGCCCCTCCGGTGCGTTGCGATGGACCTACGACCGTTCAACGCAACGCATCGGATTCCCGAGTCCACACTATAAATTGATAAGATAGCTTGATTTTCTTTCATTCCTCATTTTTTTACTGTGCATTCGCTTTGCCTTTAACGCACCCAAATATTCACCAATGCACCCTTTTATTGTCGCCAGCGCACCCAAAATAGGTCAAGCGCACCCTTTTATTTCAAATATTTGGATTTTTGGGGTGCGTCAAGCGTGACGCACCCAAATAATGACTTGGTGAAATTTCGATTTAAGGGTGCGTTGCGCTCAACGCACCCAAGTATTCGAACTTGGTTGAATTTTAGGATTTTAAGGTTGCGTTGGGCTTAACGCATCCCTCGTCATAAGTTGGGGAAACCCTTAAATTGGTGCGTCAAGCTTGACGCACCTAAATATTGTACTTGGAAAAAAATCGTTGAATTTCGGGGTGCGTTAGGCGTGATGCACCCATGTATCGGACTTGAGCCAATTTTGGTATTTTCAGGGTGCGTTGGGGACGACGCACCCAAATATTCAATTTTGTCATTTTTAGCATTTTTGGGGTGCGTTGAGCCCGACGCATCCAAATATGCAACTTTGCATCTTTTGCAGAATATGGATCATTTTTAGGGGTGCGTGAAGTCTTGACGCACCCAGTTTCCAGGACTTGGAATTTTCTTGTTTCTAAGGGGCTCTTTCATGTGTAAATTTGGCCCAACACTGCCCATCATATCCACATTTTGGGTGGGAAAAGCTATTCCCGTGGTGACAGGGATAGTTACTTTAAAGGATATGGGGTCCCGCACTTCCATCTTAAATTCTCATGTGCATTCATTGTTATCTAGAAGCTGTGTCAGGTCCATATACTTTAAATCTTGGGCTATGCCTGGCCAAAAATGGCATTTTCTGGGAATTATAATGATTAATTTAGATAGAGTTTGGACGTACCTGTGCATGCCTCCGTTGACTTTGGATTTGATGTAAATAATCTTTATACGCTTCCTTTCTTTACTCGTTTTTATCGAGTTGTCGCGGTTCTCAAATCGGGTTGTTAGTCTTATTTTTTCAGCAGACAATGGTTGTAACTCGTGCCTCCTTACGCGCGGCTCATGACTGCTTGCAACGGCTCTTTGACTCCCTCAATCGTCTGGAAGCTTGGTCATCCCTCCATGTTCAGTATGATGAGGTGTCCGAGGCTTTATCCAGACTTGGTGTAGATTCTCGTCCCATACTACAGGCTATCAGGAATGTTTCACTTATGGCCTCCATTTTTTATGAGCATAGAGAAGCCATCCTTGATTTCATTGGCGTCTCCTCGTTCCTAGAAGAGTTGGCGCTCCTTGATGCGGCGGAGCCTCCCTTGGCTGATTCTTTCCTGGCCTTATTGAGCCAGCTTAACTCCTTAAAGAGGGAGAAAAGGGAGAAGAGACGATTCTTGGCTTGGGCTGTCCCACTGGCGGAGGCCGAGTTTCCAGAACGTCGCGCCAGCATCTGGAGAATGATCAGAGAGGCCTTGAGGGAATACGACAGACTTGCGATCGATATCTCCATCGTGAGGAACTAGACCAATGCTGAACACTTGAACTTCGACTTTGTGCAACAATGCATCTCCTACCTAATGGACCTGACTTCTAAGGAAGCGCGGGTCCAGACGAAGGTGGATGAGTTGAAGACTCGAATTCTTCCGCTGCTGCAGGACTGAGATCCTTTTCTATCCATGGGGAGGGGGCCCTGCAATTTTGTGTCATCTTGTGACAAACTTTAATTTCAACATTTAAACAATTGATATGACAGTCCGAACATTTTGGGCATGTCTTAGTTAATGAATGATGATTATATCGTTTTTCTCTTTCTTTTATCCGTTCTTGTTTGTACGTGATGATGATGTCGTGGTTGTGAATGCTGTCGTGCTATTTCCTTCTTTGCTAGTTTGGATGTATTTTACTGTGACCTTGATTCATTTATTGGTCCTTGTGCCTCCCTTGCCTGCTGCTTTGCATCCTCTTGAACTATGAGAATGTCGATTTCTTTTGTGTGCTTTTTCTCTTGCTTTGAGCTATATCTAAGCTTTCCGTGTGCCGTCGCAGATTGTGATGGCTAGAGACCCTTTTGAGGCTGGATGTTGAGCTCTTAATTGTGCATATTCTAACCCCAATTCATCACTCATTATGCACGGTTTACACGTTTAAAGGACTACTCTAATGCATGATTTGTGATTGTAGGAACAAGACAGAGATTTCACTAATTCAAGGCTAAATAGAGCACTTTATATACATTGAAGATCATAGAACCAAGTGCAAAAGGATGAAAAAGGAAGCAAAGGAGATAAAGAAAAGAAGGAAGAAAACTGCACTCACGACCGGTTGTCTGACTGGTCGTCTAAAGCCTAGGACTGGTCGTCCGACCGGTCTAGCCATTCAACAGAACAACCTCTGCTTCCCAAACCTTACTGGACCATCTGCGACCGGTCGTCTACACCTCCGACCGGTCAAGACCGGTCGGCCAACAGGTCCGAGGGGCTCCAGAGCACGCTGGACTATTTTTTGGTGAGGTCCGACCGGTCGTGACCGGTCGGCCAAGCCACTCAAACTGGTCGTACGACTGGTCGGACATGCAAAACAGAGTTTCTAAATCGGACACCGAAATTCTCTGCGCAAGTGCGTAATTCCTTGCGCAATCTGGAAGTTTCTTACGCAATGGACACCTCCAAGCTATAAAAGGACTTCTCCTCTTCATACCAGAGCATGCTAGGACGTGGGGATTGCTTGGGAGACGAATTCTACTTCACGTTTTCTTAGTTTTCTTCCTGTTTTAGTAGTTTTTATGTTTTTGAGGCTTCTAGTTCAAGGATGTTAGAGATGAACTAAAACCTCTTAGCTAGGGCTAAGAGGTGAAGCTTTTGATTTGTTTTTGATGGATTGATGCAACCTAGGTTTCCTTTTTATGATTAAATTGAAGAATTTTAGTTAATGTGAGTTTGAATCAAGTACTAGTTTGGTTTTACTTTGATCTCTTGATAACTCCGGGCTCATGTGATTCTTAGTGATTCTAAGCTTAGTAGCTTACCTTCTGAGCATTGTTTATGCTTGTGTAGTTCATTGATCTATCATTAACTCCGGGCATGGTAGATTCTTTGATTGCCTTGTATGTAATGGCCTGATTTTCATGTGGGAACTCATTCAACTAAAGTTCGTATCTTTTATTATAATCTGAAATAGCTGTTTGCTGATTGATTTTGATTTAATTAGAGTTCTAATCAGTAGTTGTAATCAGGTCTAGTGACAGGATTTGATGAAAACTATGGTTATGAATCTCAACTAGATTGGAAAGAGGCTTGGCCTACATAATTAAGTGTGCCCAAGGCCTAAGCATTGATGTGAAAATCGAATCAATGAATGAGCAACTGTTTTAGATAATTGTTGATTGAACCGCTCTATATTCCGATCGGATAGAGATATGAATTCGATTCCGATTGAGTTATGTGAGATCTAGTTGTGTTGATGCATTGAAACTTATCAAAAGTGGATCTTTGGCGCTCTAGTGCCTTTTTAGATTGAAATTACCTTACACATTCACTGTTTAAACCCAAATTGCTATTTTCCAGTTTTAGTTCTTAATAGGATCTTAATTACTAGTTGTTTTAGACAAAATCTGAGAATACCCATTCATAAATCTCTGTGGGAACGATACTCGGTCTTTCCGAATTATTACTACTTCGCAACCCTACACTTGGGGAGTGAACACTGGTCCTTCAGGTCCTCCATTGACTCCATCAAAGCACAAACGGGCGGCTTCAAAGAATGTTATTCGCCCGTCTGATCAGAACCCCCAATGGTTCCTGCCTCCGAAAACTTTCAACTTCTATGAACGTATACTAACGCTGTCCAAGGACATGCAAAAGAAGATTCTCTGTGATCGGGTTGTGCCACCCCCTCCAGACAGGGGCACGCAGGAACAATGGGACACCTGGTTTGCTCCTTTGCGGGGTTTCTGAAGTGATGGGACAACGGGTTCCGAAGAGGCCGAGGTGAGTCCGTTGGCCCCCACCCAATCTGCTAGACGCGGTCGTCCAAAGAGGGCCGGCAAGGGCGCGAAGCAGGTATACCTGGAGAAGCAGACCAGGTCTAAGTCTGATAAAATGAAGATCGTTTGGTCAACTGTAAAGCTAGTCACTCCTCTTACCATTCGGAACCCTTATACGCGAGGGTACATTGGTCCACTAGAAGTTTCCAGCGGCACCGCTCTCTTCCTAGTATCGAGCCTTCAGACGTGTGCCGCGCAAATTCTTTTTTTAACGTGGAAACGTGGACATCTACTCCTGGGCCTTTCCTCAACTGTTCCCTGTCTGAGAATGGCAGACGTCAAGCTATCTTGGACCCAAAGACTATGATATTTTTAAAGCCGAACCAGGACCCCCATCGGCCTTTCCCTACACACTACTTCGAGACCCTTCGGCAAAGGTTTCATCACCTGGGAGATATAGAAATCTGGTTATCGGGCGCATTCCGGACCTGAGGTCATTTGATCGCTCATCCCAGATACGAAGCATGGGCAAACCGGATTTTGGAACGCCATAGGGAGACCTTGAAAGCAGTAGGCCTCTTTAAGGCTATTGCGGCAACCTCGAGTTACTTTTGCCGCGAACCGTGGGTCTACAAGGGGTTTCTGAACCACTGGTGCTCTATCACCAACACCTTTCATTTGCCGTATGGAGAGATGAGCATCTCGCTATGGGACTTGAATTGTATCGCTGGTCTCCCGATTCGTGGGAGGATATACGATGAGTGGGTTCCAAGCGATGAGGAGCTATCTCGGAAGAAAAAGGGGGTGAGCAAAGGCTTCTTCTCCCCGGCTTGTTACGAGCTATTTTCGGAGCTTCCGCAATTCTGGGCTTTCAAGGATAAACTTCCTTTTGAAGACTGGCTGGTTTATTTCAGCCATGGCTTAGAATAAGCACTTAACTGCAAGCCGTACGTCATTATTTTGTTCCGTCTTTCTCTCTTCCATTAATGCTTAGTTTTCTTCATTTCAGTCTGGACTATGCGGCTTATGACGAAGACCGCGGGGATAAGGCCTTTTTAGAAAATCGAATGAAGGAAAACTTCCCCTGTCCCAACAAGTTATCCCCGACCTGTGAGTTGGCCGGCTTCTTGGCGTATTGGTTGAGTTGTGTGGTCTTGTCGAGCTCAAAACAGGCCGACAGTGTGAGGGTATCTTGTTTTGCCGTCGTAGGGGCCTTGGCTAATGGCCACCGTTATGCAATAGCTCCTGCCGTATTATGTTCTCTTTATCGGGCTTTTGGTTACGTTATCAGCAATAAGGACCGTGCTGCCTTTGGTATGAATTCGGCTTACTGCGGATGGCATTTCCTGTCTGGATGGCTCGGAGTGTATTTCTCCTGGGTATATGGGATCGAGTCCGGGGATTATATTCAGCGAGGGGTGGTCCCGTTATACTTTTTCTAAAAGCGGAAGATGGTAGGGCAAAACTTGAACACCGTCAAGGAGAGGATTGCTAGATACGACGATGTCCACTTTTTCCACTTCTCGGGCACCCGGAGCAAAGATTCTATATTGTGCACGGACGATGACAGCATAGACCACAATGAACGCTCATTCCTGATAGCCATCTGCCCGTCCTCGCTTCCTTTACATGAGGGGTTAGAGTTCTGGAGAGAGCCGTACTACCCCAACCATTTCGCTCGTCAATTTGGATATGATCAAGGAGTACCTGCCACATTGGAGCCGGTGACTCGTGAGCAGTGAGCATATGGCATCAAGCCTATCCATTGGAAATGGATGTGGCGACAACTTCTGCTGACTGGGACCGGTTGCTCTTTTGCCATCCCTGGTACGAGGAGTGTCACTGGAGCATCTTTCGGGTGGATGAGATGGTGGGCTCACCAGTATACATTGATCCGAAATGGTCATCATGTTACTGATCCCGTCTTTGTTACGCCTCCGATTATTAGCCCAACTCCTGCCGATGGACTAGGGTACGTGGCGGAGCATCTTCATCAGCCTGCTGTACCGGGTACTTAGAGGCTAATGACTTCGATGAATGTGATAATTGATCACGAGAAGCCCGAGCATACCCTGGAAGGTTGGGTTGCTTACGGGGAAAGGAGTATCGTGCAGGAGGGGCCAAAGTTCCCATCTCTTGGGCCTATTGATGAGGCGTATCAGGGTGGTGATGCTCCCAGGGGTAACCACGATCAAAATGATGGGGACGGTGATGATGACAATGGCAGTGAGGGTGGTGATGATGGTGGTGCTGGTGGTGGAGACGACGGTGATGATGGTGGTTATGATGGTGGTGATGATGATGGTGGTGGTGATGAGATGCCACTTGAGCAGACTGGTCCTCGGGTGAAGACTGCTCATCGTACTTTGGTAGTTGATGGAGGGAAGAACATTGCCGAGATGCGTAAGAGGTATGATGAAGGAGATTACAGAAACAACTTTCTGAGGCTGTTGGTGGCACTCCGATTGGTGACGCAGGTGCAGTCAGGGAAGAGGGTGAGCTGAGCTTTCAAGAGAATTTGAGCGGGGATCGTCATACTGGAGAAGGCAATGATGATGAACCGATATATGACAAGCTTGTCCCTGAGGCGAATGTTGAAGCGATTTTCATGGACTTGGATGAAGCTGAAGCCATGGTATGCGGACATTGCTAACTATTGCCATGGTATGCGGACATTGCTAACTATCTTGGTACAGGTACAATTCCTACACATTGGAAAAAGCAAGATAAGGATAAATTCTTCACGGAGGTGCGAAAATTCCTATGGGATGACCCATACTTATTCAAGTATTGTCCCGATCAAATCATAAGGAGATGTGTGCCAGATGATGAACAACAAAGTATCATCTCCTTTTGTCATTCTCAAGCATGTGGTGGCCACTTTTCGGCTAAAAAGACCACAGCGAAAATTCTACAATGTGGGTTTTATTGGCCCACCATGTTCAAAGACACACATGAGTTTTGCAAAGCATGTGAACCTTGTCAGAAATTAGGAGGAATTTCCCGTAGAAATATGATGCCACTCAATCCCATCTTAACAATCGAAATTTTTTATTGTTGGGGCATCGATTTCATGGGCCCATTCCCATCTTCTTTTAGAAACGTATACATCTTGCTTGCCGTTGATTATGTTTCCAAATGGGTCGAGGCCATCCCTTGTCGGAATAATGACCATAAAACGGTCATTCGCTTCTTAAAAGAGAATATTCTTTCCCAGTTTGGAACACCTCGAGTCATCATAAGTGATGGAGGGTCTCACTTTTGCAATCGCCCTTTTGAAACCTTAATGAAGAAATATGGCGTAACACACAAAGTGAGCACTCCCTATCACCCACAAACTAGTGGACAAGCGGAGATATCCAATAGGGAGATTAAGCACATTTTAGAGATAACGGTGAACCCCGATCGCAAGGATTGGTCACTTCGGCTTGCTGATGTGCTTTGGGCCTACCGTACTACTTTCAAAACCCCTATTAGAATGTCTCCCTATAGACTTGTCTATGGGAAGGCTTGTCACTTGCCTGTGGAGTTGGAACATAGGGCATATTGGGCTATTAAGAAGATGAATTTCAATTCTGACAAGGCAAGCTCGTTGCGCAAACTACAATTGAATGAACTTGCAGAAATCCGGAACGAAGCATATGAGAATGCGAGAATTTACAAGGACAAGACGAAGATATTCCATGATAAGAATATTCTTCGCAAGACATTCACGATCAATAAAAAAGTCCTCATGTATAATTCTCGCCTACATCTATTTCCGGAAAAATTGAGATCTAGATGGACCAGTCCCTACATTGTGCAAACTGTCTATCCATATGGGACTGTCAAGCTGTTAAATCCGAGGAACGACAACATTTTTAAGGCGAATGGGCAACAATTAAAGCCGTTCTTTGAGAAATTTCCTTCAGAAGGTATGTCCATACCTCTGAATGATCCTGTGTATCAGGATGATTGATCTCCTAGTCGGACGGAGGTATAGAGTAGTTAGGATTAGGATTTTGTTGCTTTTGTTTACCTTTACTTAGGTTTGTTAGAAGGAGGAAGAATTCCACGTTTCACTTTTCAGGTACTCTCATTCCTCACTCCCTTTTAGGTTCAAATTGCTCTCATGTTTTGTTTATTGCACATCTTTTACATTGAGGACAATGCAAGATTTGGTTGGGGGGTGTAGGATCACTTGGATGAATCCAGTGTTTTGTAACATTTCAAGCAATTATGTAGAAATTTTTTGATTTTTTCAAAATTCAAAACTCTTTTGGAAAATTTTGGTTCTATGCGCTCAAGATGATATGAGCATTAGAAGAGGAGATATGAAGTGTATGAGGTTTTAAATCTTGATCTTCTCTTGGCATAATGGTTTTATATGAGAATCCCCCTAATTCTGTGATCGATAGAAAATATGAACACTTTTACACCTAGTCCACATTACACGATTTTCATGGGTTGAAGGGATTATGTAATTTATGGATTAGCTAGACTTTGAATTAAGGTGTTGAGAAATCAAGCCAGGGTACTTTGTACATCCTTGTCCATGGGAAAACAATGCAAGATATGGATTTCTAAAAATCCTATCTAAATTAAAAGAAAAAGGAAAAGGAAGGATGAAATTGGGAATGATGCAAAAATGGTGGAAAATTTCGATTAGGGCTACCTACTACCAACCGGGGATGGTCTACCCGTAACCAAAGCCGGAAATGGGACGTAGTGTGAAAGTTGTCGGAAGGACGGTAAGGCAAATTCCTGTCATTGGCTTGATGTGGCTCTATGTACCTTGAGATCTATAGTCTGGTTGATCTATGAAGAAGATAATCCTAGAAATTCATGAGATGAGTTTTCACTATCCATACTAGATTGAATTTGTTCAAGTTCTTCTATTTATCAACCAATCAGTGGGAATTTCATATGAATGCTTATCATGTCTTAGGGGTTTGCGGTTTCAACTTCTGTCACCAAATCTTTCTGAATCTTACACTTGTATGTCTTGGGATGTATAGAAGAATGGTTTCTGAAAGAGAGTTGAGTTTTGAAGAATGGAATTAGTTTCACGCATGTTTTGCTCGGGACTAGCAAAATGCTGGTTGGGGGGTGTGTTGAGCTCTTAATTGTGCATATTTTAACCCCAAATCATCACTCATTGTGCAAGATTTTTATGATTTAAAGACTAATCGAATGCATGTTTTGTGATTGCAGGATTGAGAGTGGACTCCGCCTAATTGAAGATGAAAAGAGCTTATTTGGAACTATTTGGATGAAGATCGAAGGATGACCAAAGAAAGAAGGAAGCAAGGAAAGAAGAAAAGAATGGAAGAAAGAAGCCAGAGAAATGAAAGAAAGAATGCAGAAGAAGGTGCCCACGACCGGTCGTCCAAGGCCAAGGACCGGTCGTCCGACCGGTCCGCACATGCACAAAGGAGGCACAGAGGCCATAGCTCTCTGGACTGTTCACGACCGGTCGTGCGACTGGTCGTCCACTTCTGCGACCGGTCGTGCGACCGGTCCGTAAATTAATTTTCCAAGCTGAAACTCTCTGGATTGTTTTTGGTCGTTTTGAGACCGGTCGTCTAGCACGTACGACCGGTCGTCCAGCCACTGCGACCGGTCGTGCGACCGGTCGTCTGCGTAAGTTTTAAACTTCTAATTCTAGCGCCGATTTTCTCTGCGCAGTGCATAAGTGTTACACAGATTCTTGAATCTTCTGAAGTTGCGGAGCCTCCCCACTATAAAAGGACACCTAGGGATCGTTCTTAGGGTATCTTAGAAGGGTCTAAGCAAGGTTGGAGGCGGCGGAAGTGGATTTCGGAGTTCCACAACTCCTTCTAGTTTGTTTTACTGTTTTTATGAATTTTTTGGTTGTTTCATGTTTTCTTAGATCATGACCAGCTAAACCTCTTAGCTAGGGCTAAGAGGTGAAGCTTGTAGTGAATCTAAGATGTTTCAATTTGTATTTAGTTGGTTTTAAGTTTGAAATTCATGTTTATGAAGAATGGTTTGAAGTTTATACAAGTTTTAAGTAGTTTTTCTTAGTCTTATGATGACTCATGGATGTTTGGGAGAATTACTTAAATTCTTAATTGGTTTGTATTATTCTAGACCTGTATGATCCGAGGAATTGGAGTACGCTCTAGTATTATGATCTTCATGTGGGAACTTCCTACCAAAGTTCTACTTTTCTGAATTTCTGTTTTATGTGGGACTGTGCATGTGATTTGAATCAAGTTCAAATCATGATCTAGCCTTGTCTTGTGACAGGACTTGAGGATGGTTATGATTGTGAACTGAGCCTTTTGGAATTAGGACTGACCTATGCAATTGAGCATGCTCAACCTAGCTTACATTGAGTGAATCCTATGCATTGGACTTACATATAACAGATTGTTTGGTTTAATAGCTCTATCATCTGGCTAGATAGATCTTAATATCGATTCTAGTTGAGAAAGTGAGAAACCACAGTGGATTGAACATCAAGGATTGCTACAAGTGGATCCTTGAACCCCTAGTGCCTTTTTATAATTATTTACCTTCAATTTAATTCAATTTTGTTACTCACATCAAATCCATACAAAATCTGGTTGTTAGCTTTCAATAGACACTATTGGATGTGTTTGTGAATTCCTACACAAGTCCTTGTGGATCGACCTCGGTCTTATCGAGTTTATTACTACATCGCAACCCTACATTTGGGGAACCGAACATCGTTCAAAAGAGGCGACCTGGTGCTAATGATGAAACGCCCGGTGCTAGCTTAAGGCCCGAAAAGTAAATTTGACCCGAAGTGGGATCCAGTGTGCATCGTCGATGAAGTATACTCCAATGGAGCTTATCGAGTGATCAATTGCAAGGGGAAAGGCATCAGCTCGTTGGTGAATGGCCGATTCTTGAAAAGATATTATACTTGAGATAGAATACTACTGTGATTTGTAAACACCCCGCTAGAGGGAAAGTGTAATAGACAAACATCAAAAGAAATGATACCATGCGATAATTAATGCTTACAATTACAAATACTAATCATTTATTCCGTGTGTTTACACAGGCATCAGGAAAGTTATTGAAACCCGAGACGTATCAAGCGTCGCCATCCCGCCCGATCCGAGGTTATCAAGAATCGGAATGAAAAGATGGACCTTAAGATCAAGGCTCGGGCACACCCATTCCGCATAAATATAGGTTTGAGTCCTGACAGGGGACATTCCTTCCAAAATAATCTACGTTATATTCGAATCCAAACTCAAATGAAAGAAGTATCAAGTAGATAAAACACATAGCACGATCACATGAATAGTATACATATCATTACAACATTACTGTCACAACGTATCTCCACAAAATTATGGAATGAAACAATTACAAAGCTTAACCGTTCAAATTTCTTAAACATTGTTCTAGCAAATGAATTGCGGACTCTTGGGTTGCCCTCTGTGTTGCCTCCGCCGCGGCTAAGACCTGTGTAGGATCGGGGATGCTTTGAAGGAACTCTGTCAGTTCTACGACCTGATTTCGTATGGTGGTACGTTCGGCCTCGCGCTTTTCGACAAATAATTACAGACGAGCCTTCTGATTGCCAAATTTTGAGAGATTGAGGTGAACAACGGAGCGTTCAGCTTGCAGCCGTGCTATCTCATTGTCTATCTCTGCCAGCCGATCTGTGGCTCCCTGATGCCCGACGGTGGCATCTTGCCAGTCGCGCCTCATCGCAGTTATATCTGCCTCGTACAACTCAAGCTTTGGCAGGAGGGACTGAAAATGACCGCGCCTCTCCTCAATAGAAGGATCGACTCTGAAGTGTCTCACCTCGCTGAGTTGTGCCATGCCTTCCCTGAACAGGACTACATGGTTGATCATCAAAGAGACGTCAATCCCGAGCCATGTAGTGTTGCATTCAAGCGCCTGCAGCCTTTCATCCAAAATGGACCATTCATCCATATTCTTCAGAGAGGCGGCGATGTTCGTCAGAAGACTCTTCAAAAGTCCGCCTTCACCTTTGACAGTCCTCGGAGAGAAGAAATGAATGCCTCGGGCAAGGCAACAGGGGCTAAAGCATGAACAGGAGCGGCCGCTAATAAAAGAAATGGTAAAGTCAGTAAAAGAGGCCTCAGTAAGGAAAAAGATAGTCAAAACGGTGAAGACAAGTAATATACCAGTGGCTTCAAGAATGTCAACAGCAGGCTCGATAGTCGAGGCAGTAGGCGTAGGCAATACTGGGGCAGGTTCAGCAATCCCCTCGGTCGACGGCTCAGGTAGTTCCGGAGAAGATAGCACTACGACCTCAGGAACGTTGGTGTCAGATGTTGGCATGGTAACAATAAGGGGTTCCGCAACGGGTTCAACTGACGACGATACAACAGTAGGAAGAGTTTTCGTGGCACGTTCCGATACACTTGTTCCTATACCAGAAACTTCAACCCCATGGGAAACCTCCCCGATAGGCTCAGCTAATGACAGTCCAACAATGGGAACAGCTTCCACAATAGGCTCAGTTGATGAAGGTTCGACAGTCGGAGATGCTTCTGAGGTAAGTTCAGGTACACTCAATGCAGCGACAGAAACCGGAATGCCCCGAAAAGCTAAATCAACATCCCCGACCCCAATATCTTCAACACGGGAAAGGGTCAGGGGAGGTGCAACCTCCACAGTGCCAGTAGTCGTCGTTTCATGAACAGGACCCTGGTCATCTGCAGCTTCAGCCATGGGGATATCGGAGATAAGAACAGTGAAAATCGGACAGTAGAAACGGACTTGTACAAAGGGTTTCAATTGGTAATGGTTTTAGGTCGAGTGTTGGTGCCTTGATGTTGGATGGGAGGGCCTTGTTCTTGTTTACAGGTAAAGGCTCAAATAGGGCCCTCCATCTTTTATTATCAATCACCGGCATCACATCTAGAATGGCATCCATCTCTTGTATTGTGTCATCATTTATCTCATGAGAATGGGCCACACATGCCTCCAAAGGGTTGGAAGATAGTGACAAGGGGAATGTATCTTCCACGAATGATTCAATCATGTTTAGTTCGTGGATATCATCATCAACCTCCCGTGGTTGTTTGCATAAATCAAATATGTTAAGGTCAAGGGTCATATTTCCAAAGGACATTTGTACAAGTCCGTTTCTACAATTGATAATTGCATTTGAAGTAGCTAGAAACGTTCGGCCAAGTATGATGGGAATTTGAGCACCGGTGCCTATCACGGGATGTGTATCCAAGACAATAAAGTCTACTGGGTAGTAGAATTTATCCACTTGGACTAGAACATCCTCAATCATTCCTCTCGGTATACAAATGAATCTATCAGCAAGTTGGAGTGTGGTTTTGGTGGGTTTCAATTCACCTAACCCAAGTTGTTCGTAAACGGAGTAAGGAATGAGGTTCACACTTGCCCCTAAATCAAGTAAGGCTTGTTTAATCCGGTAATCTCCTATGATGCATGAGATGGTTGGACTACCCAGATCCTTGTATTTTTGGGGCACCTCTTGTTTGATGGCGCTCAAATTCTCAGTCAAAAGTACTTTGTTGTGAACATTGTGTTTCCTTTTGACTGTACACAATTCCTTTAGAAATTTGGCATAAGATGGTATTTGTTTTATTGCATCCAACAACGGGATGTTGATCTTCACCTGCTTGAAAACTTCTAAAATCTTTAGATTTTTATCTAAAGGTTTAGGTGAAATCAACCTTTGTGTAAACGGGGCAACCGGCTTGTATTGCCTTTCCGGTTCTTTCTCTTGTGGAGTGTTGTTTGAGCTATCATCCTCTTTGGAAATTTCAGGATCCTTAGGCTTTGGGGCCTTCACCGGATTAGATTTGTTAATTTCTTTCCCACTTCTCAAAGTGGTGATAGGTTGAACATGTTCCGTATAGTGGGAGGATGAGCTTGCATCTTGTATCTCAAACTGGGTTCTTAGGTTAGGAAGAGGTTGGGCAGGAAGTGTACCCTTCTCTCTAACACTAAGATGAGATTCAACTCTAGCCATTGATGTTTTCAATTCATTGATGGCTTGAGTTGAATTTTGATTGAATTTTAATTTCTCTTGCATGAACCCATCTATTTTTAGAGAATTTGTCCTGTTATACTCAGCTTAGACCGATACGAATGCACCGAACATCTCCTCTAGCGTCACTTTTGGAGTAATGACTAGAGATGGACCTAGTATAGGTTGAGCTTGAGGGATAGTGGTTGCATTCGTAGTGGGTCCGTTCCTCCAACTGAAGTTGGGATGATTCTTCCAACTAGCATTAAACGTGTTTGAAGTTGGAGCACCAAATTGCCGTTGATAACTGTTTATGGCATTTGATTGTTCTTGTAAGATGTCCTGAACTGCTGAAATTGTAGGACAATCTTGTGTTGCATGTTGATTTCCGGCACAAATTCCACAAACAGTTTCAACGTCATTGGAGTTAATCGTCTCTCCTTTCCTCAATTCCATGGCTTCGACCTTTCTTGTGAGGCTAGCCACCCGTGCACTTATGCCATCCTCTTCTGATAAGACATACATTCCTCCTTTTTCCTTTTGTTGGCCAATCTTAGAATTTGTTGGTTTCGATGTATCCCAAGACTGTGCATTCTCAGCCAATTCTTCCAAATAATCCCATGCTTCATCAGCCTCCTTATTCATGAACTCCCCATTACACATCATCTCTACGAATTGGCGCATGGGTGAAGTCAGTCCTTCATAGAAAAAGCTTATAACCCACCAAATTTCATAGCCATGATGTGGACATGCGTTTAATAGGTCCTTAAACCTCTCCCAACATTGGAAGAAGGTTTCATCTTCCTTTTGGGCAAAGTTCATGATAAGGCGCTTCAATAGGTTTGTTTTGTGAGTAGGGAAGAATTTTTTTATGAATTCCCTATGCATATCAGTCCATGCACCAATTGATCTTGGCCTTATTGCATGAAGCCAACCTTTAGCTTTATCTTTAAGACTAAAATGGAAGAATTTAAGTCTCACCACATCGTCAGTCACATTAGCAAAGTGCATGGTGGTTATTACCTCATCAAACTCCTTCAGGTGTTGATAGGCACTTTCACTGTCTAATCCATGGAATTTAGGGAGAAGTTGGATCACTCCCGGTTTTAAATCCACATTCCCTGCATTTTGTGGAAAAATTATGCATGAGGGAGTGCTCGCTTTTGCTGGTTGCAAGAAATCACGTAAAGTCCTTGGTCGGGGAACATTCTCAACCACATTCTCCCCCGTTTCAGTTTGGTTTTGGCCCAGATTAGGATTGGCCATTGGATTAGGTTGATTCACAGCTATATTTTCAGACAAAATTGGAGAGTCTAGATGTCTCCTAGCACGTGGCTCTCTGTCAATTCCTTCTACTATCCCCCCTTCACTTATGAGTCGGTTATTGGAATCCCGAGCCCAATGTGGTATGTAAAACCAAAAAATATAAAACAAAGAGAAAGAAGAATTCTTCCTCCCTTTCTTTACTCTTCTCTAAGACCGAAGCATAAGGTGTCTTGCAATGGCTAAGCCAGAAGCAAGGATAGAGACCGATTTCTCCTGGTCAATAGGGGTTCAAAGAACTCCCCACCCACTCTTTGAATCTTTTGAGAAAAAGTGCAGAAAAAGGAGAAAGAGGAGTAGAGGTGAGAAAATAAATCTCTGAACACAAGGTGATCCAAGACGGCAGAGCCGACCAATAGGAATCCAGGTGGCACAAGGCCGACCTTTCAGAGATCCAAAAGGAGTCTCCACCCACTCTACAAGAGATGAATATGATAGGAATGAATAGGAGAAGGAAAAGAGTAAGGGTTAGAAAGATAAAACCTAATTCGAGCACTTGAAATCCTTACGTCCTCTTTAACTTCCTAGAAATCCCAGAAAAAGAAAAACAAATCAAAATAAACTAAGTTAAAATCCTAAATAGATTCTATTTTCAGTAATTTGTGAAAAACCGTCAAAGTCCCCGGCAGCGGCGCCAAAAACTTGTTCGCTTCCCCAAGTGTAGGGTTGCGATGTAGTAATAAACTCGGTAAGACCGAGGTCGATCCACAGGGACTTGTGTAGGAATTCACAAACACATCCAATAGTGTCTATTGAAAGCTAACAACCAGATTTTGTATGGATTTGATATGAGTAACAAAATTGAATTAAATTGAAGGTAAATAATTATAAAAAGGCACTAGGGGTTCAAGGATCCACTTGTAGCAATCCTTGATGTTCAATCCGCTGTGGTTTCTCACTTTCTCAACTAGAATCGATATTAAGATCTATCTAGCCGGATGATAGAGCTGTTAAACCAAACAATCTGTTATATGTAAGTCCAATGCATAGGATTCACTCAATGTAAGCTAGGCTGAGCATGCTCAATTGCATAGGTCAATCCTAATTCCAAAAGGCTCAGTTCACAATCATAACCATCCTCAAGTCCTGTCACAAGACAAGGCTAGATCATGATTTGAACTTGATTCAAATCACATGCACAGTCCCACATAAAACAGAAATTCAGAAAAGTAGAACTTTGGTAGGAAGTTCCCACATGAAGATCATAGTACTAGAGCGTACTCCAATTCCTCGGATCATACAGGTCTAGACTAATACAAACCAATTAAGAATTTAAGTAATTCTCCCAAACATCCATGAGTCATCATAAGACTAAGAAAAACCACTTAAAACTTGTATAAACTTCAAACCATTCTTCATAAACATGAATTCTAAAATTAAAACCAACTAAATACGAATTGAAACATCTTAGATTCACTACAAGCTTCACCTCTTAGCCCTAGCTAAGAGGTTTAGCTGGTCATGATCTAAGAAAACATGAAACAACAAAAAAACTCATAAAAACAGTAAAACAAACTAGAAGGAGTTGTGGAACTCCGAAATCCACTTCCACCGCCTCCAACCTTGCTTAAACCCTTCTAAGATACCCTAGGAACGATCCCTAAGTGTCCTTTTATAGTGGGGAGGCTCCACAACTTCAGAAGATTCATGAATCTGCGTAACACTTACGCACTGCGCAGAGAAAATCGGCGCCAGAATTAGAAGTTTAAAACTTACGCAGACGACCGGTCGCACGACCGGTCGCAGTGGCTGGACAACCGGTCGTACGTGCTGGACGACCAGTCTCAAAACAACAAAAAACAGTCCAGAGAGTTTCAGTTTGAAAAATTAATTTACGGACCGGTTGCACGACCAGTCGTGAACAGTCCAGAGAGCTATGGCCTCTGTGCCTCCTCTGTGCATGTGCGCACCGGTCGGACGACCGGTACTTGGCCTTGGACGACCGGTCGTGGGCACCTTCTTCTACATTCTTTCTTTCATTTCTCTGGCTTCTTTCTTCCATTCTTCTCTTCTTTCCTTGCTTCCTTCTTTCTTTGGTCATCCTTCGATCTTCATCTAAATAGTTCCAAATAAGATCTTTTCATCTTCAATTAGGCGGAGTCCACTCTCAATCCTGCAATCACAAAACATGCATTCGATTAGTCTTTAAATCATAAAAATCCCACACAATGAGTGATGAATTGGGGTTAAAATATGCACAATTAAGAGCTCAACAAATGACCTACTGCGAACTCGTTTGTCGTATGAGGCTGAGATCTGTTTCTGATACATTTCGAGCCTTTGCTGAGCGACCAGTCTCTTTTCATCTAGATCATCTAGCTCGGTCATTTTGATCTCGGGATTGCGCTCGGTTGTCAGGGAGTGTCGAAGTGCGACCCGTAATGACTCAACCTGTATCTCCATCGGGACTACCGCCTCCGTGCCGTATACCAATGAGTAGGGTGTGGCTCGCGTGGCTGTGCGGTGTGTAATTCGATATGCCCATAATGCTTCGGGCAGACGCTTGTCCCAATCTTTCTTACTCTCTGCTACTCTCTTCTTTAAAATCTTCACAATAGTCTTATTAAAAGCTTCAGCCAGTCCGTTTGCAGGAGGATAGTAAGGTGTTGAATAGTAGTGCTTGATCTTGAACTTTGTGCACAACTTGTCAATGGTAGCGTTCTTGAGGGCTGTTCCGTTGTTGGTGGTGATTTTCTTTGGAATACCATGTCGGTATAGTATGGTGTGGCGGATGAAACTTTCGACATGTTTTGCCTTCACGCTCCTAAGCACGACTGCCTCGGCCCACTTGGAAAAGTAATCCGTCGCGGCTAAGATGTATTGGTGCCCCTGGGAAGAGGGCGGGTTGATTGGTCCAATCACGTCCATGCCCTAGGTTGCAAAAGGCCAGGACATCACTGATTGATGCAACTCTTTCGGTGGCGAGTGTATGATATCTGCATGGATTTGGCACTGATGACATTTCTTGACAAATTCTATCGCATCTTTTGCCATCGTGGGCCAATAGTATCCCATGTGTCGGACACGGTATGTAGGTTCCTGCCTCCTTGGTGGGCACCGCATTCTCCTCCATGGGCTTCCTTTAACGTAGCATATGCTTCATTCTGGTCCAAGCAGCGCAACAATACTCCCTCATACGAGCGTTTGTAAAGGACGTCATTCTGTAGTATAAATGACCCAGCGCGTCTCCTAACCTGCGTGTGCATCTTGGGCTCTTCTGGTAAGAATCCATACTTCAAGTAGTTGACAAACAGCCTTTTCCAGTCATTATCTTTTGTGATTTCAAAGCAACAGGTGAGGTTTACGCTTGCTCCGCCACCACGCAGTACGGCTGTCGGTAGGATCCTTGTTGAGCTCTTAATTGTGAATATTCTAACCCCAATTCATCACTCATTATGCATGGTTATCATGATTTAAAGACTAATCTAATGCATGGATTTGTGATTGTAGGAATGAGAGGGAGACTTCACCAATTCATGGTTAAAAGAGTCACTTTGTATGCCTTGAAGATCAAAGAAATAAAGGATATGAGATGGAGGAAAGATGCAATGCAATGGAGGAAGAAAAGTGTGAAAAAGTCACAATTTATAGCTTGACCGGCCGGCCGGCCATAGCCACCAACCGGCCAGCAAAACCCTCCAGAAATAGAAAATTCTCTGGACTGATTTTGTTAAGGCCGACCTGTCATCCGGCCGGTCGGCCGACCGGCCGGATAACAGGTCGGCCATGCACTTTCAGGAGTCAGATTTCAGATACAGGCTATTCCCGTTTTTGGATTTTCAGAACAGTTTTCTTGGCCCATCTTAATGATATTTGGAAATCCAACACATCTATGTCGAAGACGAGCTCGACGCCGAACTAACCCAAGTGGTTTCGTGTCGATCAAAGCTACGGACTGATCATGGTGGCCAAAACAATACGAACTGTCCAGAAAGTTCCAGATTCTGCCTACTCCACTCTGGGCCGGTCCAGGTGGCCCATCATTGATGATATGAAGAATCTACTTTGACCATCTTCTAGACCACATCTATATATGAATAACCACAGAGTTTCAGATCAAAAGGATGTGTGGTTTAATCGTACCGGTTGAAGAAAGATGGACCATCCAGAAAGATCCAACTGCACAGAGTTTATAAAAGCCCTAAGTGTTCTAATTTTTGGACCACATTCTAGGATTGTTTTGGACAATCTAATCCATCTATCCTGTAGAGGAGGAAGTTTTCTACCAATGTTCAAAATTTGGGATCAATCCGACATCTGTAGACTCCGGAGCGTTGAAAGCAAGATGACTGGTTCTGAAGGTACCCGAAGTGAGCGATTTTGAGAGGCGGTCGGTGATCTGATTGGTGGGCCCATTCAGAAGATAATCTTGGAAATCTAAATCATCTATGAGAAAGATCACATTACAAGGAAGCTACAAATCAAATTTGAAGGCAATCCGACCATTGGTTAAGCCGTACGAAGTGAAACAAAATCTGTTACGTTGCGGTACTCTTGCTGTATTATAAAAGGAGGTGCTCTCTTCTATTCCAGGGCAAGCAAGGACGTGGGGAGCAAGGAGTTCAAGTCATAGGAGGCTTCCTAGCCTCCTCCAACTAGTTTTTCTTCCTTTTCTTAGTTCTAGTTCTAGTTTTTAATATGCTTTTCATTAGCTAATCTCTTAGCTAGAGCTAAGAGGTGAACCTTATAGTTTTCTTAGATTGTTTAATTCGTTTTATTGGTTTTAAAGTTGGATTTCATGTTTATGAACAATGGTTTGAAGTTAATACAAGTTCCAAGTAGTTTTTCTTAGTCTTATGATAACTCATGGATGTTTGGGAGAATTGCTTGAGTTCTTAATGGTTGTGTGCTAGTCTAGACCTGTATGATCCGAGGAATTGGAGTACACTCTAGTATTATGATCTTCATGTGGGAACTTCCTACCAAAGTTCTACTTTTCTGGAATTCTGAACTATGTGAGACTGTGCATGTGATTTGAATCAAGTTCAAATCATAATCTAGTTTTGTCTTGTGACAGGATTTAATGATGGTTATGATTGTGATCTTAGCCTATTAGAATTGGGATTGACCTATGCAATTGAGTATGCTCGTCCTAACTTGCATTGAGTGAATCATATACATGGATCATACATATGTCAGGTTGATTGTTTTAACCGCTCTATCATCCGACTAGATAGAACTTAATTTCGATTCTAGTTGAGAAAGTGAGAAACCATAGCGAATTATGCATCTAAGGAGAGCTATAAGTGGATCCTTAATGCTCTAGTTATCTTTTCATTATCAGATTTTCTATTTTATGTTCAAAACCAATTTCACAACCCTCTTAAGATTCTAGTTATTGGGATAGTTTGAATTGTTTACTTCCTTCCCTTTGGATCGACCTCGGTCTTACCGAGATTATTACTGCATCGCAACCCTACACTTGGGGAAGCGAACAATCCTCCTTTCTTCGATTGTTACTTGAAGTGGGCTGCCTCCAGGGTTAGCCAAAGCAGCGGCTAGGCTGGCCAATGCGTCGGCCTGTACGTTCTCCTGCCTTGGTATATGTGAAATGTTGCTGTTACGAAACTGGTCGAATAGTGACTGCGCTAGTTGGCAGAAAGGCGACAACTCAGGTTTACGGACCTCATATTCTATCGTCAACTGTCCGATGACTAGCCTGGAGTCACCATAGATCTGTATTGCCTTGATTTGCATCTCTAATGCGAGCTGTAGCCCAATGATGAGGGCTTGATATTCTGCTTCGTTGTTGGTGCAAGCTGGCATGATCGTAAACGAGTAGGGCATCAAATCTCCTTGTGGGCTGATAAATATAACCCCCGCTCCTGCTCCTGTCGACCTGGAGGCTCTGTTAAAGTACATCTGCCAGAGTCGTGGTTCTCCGACCATCATAACCTGATCATCTGGGAGATCACATTCCATTTCTTCGCTGCTCGGGACTGGATGTGCAGCGAGAAAATCTGCGATTGCCTGTCCTTTAATAGCTCGGGCCGGGACGTATGTAATGTCGAATTCAGAGAGGAGAAGGTCCCATTTTGCTAAGCGTCCAGATAACATAGGCCGGTTTATAAGGAACTTAATCGGATCCGCCTTGGATATCAACGTTATTTTGTGCGAGAGGCAGTAATGCCTTAGTTTCTTTACAGCGAAAATGAGAGCGAGAGATATCTTCTCAATTGTTGAATAGTTAAATTCGGCCCCCATCAGCGTGCGACTTAAGTAATATAGCGCATTCTTCTTCTCTTCTTCGTTCCTCTGTGCCAGGAGTGCTCCCAGTGAGTTATCACCTACTGCGATGTGTAGAATTAGTGGCTTTCCCTTGATTGGGGCGGCAAGGACTGGCGAATTCCCGAGCATCTCTTTTAATGAATCGAAAGCTTTCTGACAGGTGACATCCCATTCAAACTTAACATCTTTCTTGTTGAGGCGGGAGAACAGCTGACAATGACCAGCCAGGTTCGAAATGAATCTTCTCAGATATGTTACGCGGCCTTCGAAACTCTTCAACTGCTTCAGGTTCTTCGGAGGCGGCATTTCTATGATGGCCTTAATCTTTGCAGGATCGATTTCTATGCCCGTGTCTGACCCGAAGCCTAAAAATTTGTTAGACGCAACTCCGAACGCGCATTTTAGTGGATTCATATGGAGACTCTTCTTGCGCAACCGTTGGAACACTTGCCTTAGGTGCTCCCCGTGCTGCTCATGATCGGCCGACCTTACAACGAAATCATCTACATAGCATTCGACGTGTTTGTGCATCATATCCTGAAATATAATGTGCATTGCGTGCTGGTATGTTGCCCCTGCATTCTTTAGTCCCAAGGGCATTACACGATAACAGTAGATGCCGAGAGTTGTACGGAAGGCCGTAGCTTCTTCATCTTCCGGGGCCATGCGAATCTGATTTATCTCGAATACCCTTCCATGAAGGACATTACTGCATATCCCGTTGTGCTGTCAATCAATAATTCTGGAATCGACAAAGGAAAATCATCTTTCGGGCAGACTTCATTAAGATTCCGAAAGTCAACGCAAACTCGGATCTGTCCGCTCTTCTTCTTGACTGGCACGATGTTTGAGATCCATCGAGGGTACTTCACCTCTCGAACGAATCCGGCCTGAATTAGTTTCTTGATTTCTTCTTCAATCTTAGGTATAACATCAGGATGAAACCATCATTGCGGTTGCTTCACTGGCTTCTTTTCCTTCATGATACTCAGCTTGTGCATGGCGATTGCCGGACTGAGCCCGGGCATTTCTGAATATGTCCAGGCAAAGATGTCCTTATTCTCCTTCAATAGCTGCATGTACCTCTCTCTTTCATTTTCCGGGACGTTTCTGCTCAAATATGTATTCCTGGGTTCTTCGAGGGTGCTCAAATTCACCTCTTCGAGTTCATCAATCGTTGGTTCTCCACCATCTTCTAGTTGCACGGGTGCGACACTTGGCTGGATTATGTCGATAGAATCTTGCGACTGAACTTCTTCTACCGGGCCAATGGTCACCATGTTTACGCTTGCCTTGGCTCCTAGACCTTCTCCATTTCCGTATACTTGCTTATAATCTTCAAATGGAGCTAGCAATCTTTTCTTTGTGTCTGAGCCTTAACCGAAGAATCCCATATTCCTCATAATCTTTCGGCTGGCTCTGCTATATCTCTTCTCTTCTATTGGTCAGGGTTGGGCAGACCCTCTTCCCTCTTCTCTCTCTTCTGATGGTACTGGCTGACTTGGCCCTGAGTGGAACTTGATATCTTTCTGGGTGGTATCTCTTGACGGCACGATGAATTGGCTTAGAGCTTTTGGAAATGGCTTGGTTCTTCCTATCTTGGGTATTGGCATATTGAAGCTGGACTTGAGTACACTTATGTGTTGATCTGAGATCAGTTTTAACACAGACTACCCTGGCTGACGCAGGTGCTGCGGTACTACATAGAATTTCTTCGTGATCGGCTGAGGTTGGTTTTCCCACTGACATTGGGATCTTCCCTGAGTGATGGGCTGAGGTTTACTTTTCTGCACGCACTTCTCAACTCTAGGTTTTGCCCCTTCCCCTTTATTCGTTACGTCGGGCTTTCTGCTGGTTTTATCGCTTTCGGACGGGTTGTAATATTTCACATCGGCCAAAAATGACTCAGCTATCTATGTATGGCTTCGGATCTGCTGCTATCCTGTATTGGACACCATCTCTGTTATATTTGAAACACTGGTGATACGTCGAAGGGATTATCCGATTCTGATGGAGCCAAGGCCTTCCTAAAAGGAGGTTGTAGGTTGTCACCGCGTCGATCACTTGACACGTTACTTTCGTCGTCAGTTCTTCGATCTCTAACATCACCGTGATTGATCCAAGTGTGCGTTGACTGTCTTGATTGAACCCTTGAATCATCATGAGACTCATGCGTAGTGCTGATTGCCTATAACCTACCTTCTGTAATGTCTTCAATGGCATAATATTCACGGCAGACCCGTCATCTAACATGCACCTTTTAACCCGGTGTCCCTGATTGTTCCTGTGACCATCAACGGGCGATTGTGGTCTATTAATTCGATCTGCGGTCTTCTTCTGAGAAAGTGATTGTTGAAGGATGGTTGACATGCATGACTTGTGACACTGGCATCTACCCCTCCCAAAATTTGTCTTTATTATTCATTTCTTCTTCTATCTCTATCATCATGACCTCCCTGACTTCACTGTCAAGTAAGGCATTGATTAACATTTCTCTGTACACTTTCGAGAGATATAAAGCATCGTATATACTTATCCGGACGGGAACCTTCCATAAGTGCGACACAACATCATACGCTACTGGTCTCAGCTTGGCTGACTAGTCATGGCTTCACTAACCTTCTCTTTCGACTTTTGTATGCGAGGTCTCTCTTGCGGCTTGTCATGGACATCGTCTTCTTGCATTGGGTCGTCTGGTCTTGAAGGGGTACGGTCAGGCATTTGCTTTCCTGATCGTAAGATGACCGCGTTAACTTCTCCCTCAACCGCTTGTGGGGTAGCTTCGGATGGTGCTTGTTCGGCAAACGACACCATTCCGCAATATGACACGCTCATCATGGGTCGCTTCTGTAATATTTCTCTCCTTCCTCTCCCCCTGTTCCCTCCTCAGTTAACGAGCCTCCGTCTGTTCTCGAGTCTTTTCTTGCTACTGACTATAGTCCATGGTTCCTTCGGCTCAGGGAATGAAGTCGTTCAGTGGGTGCCACCTTCTATTAGGATTGCTGAAATTGCCCCAGCTGTCTCCCTTGCTGTTTCGGGTACCTTCATGCTGATGACTCCTTGATTGATCAACCCTTGTATTCTTCCTTTCAAGGAAAAGCAATCTTCTGTCTTGTGGCTGACACATTGATGATATTTGCAATATTTGAGATCGTTTACTCGTCCAATTTCATGGGGACGGACGGGCTCTAGTAGACGCATTAAGCCTTCCTCGATCAATTGTTCCATGATCGGGACCAGATCGGCCATATCGAATGTATATGGGCCATTAGCCCTTTCTCTTTCGGCTATTGATACGCGTTTAGGTACATAGGGTCTCTTACCCTTGTCTTGTATGATTGTTGTCTTCATCTCCGGCCTATGATCGGCAGCGGGACATTTTCGGTCTTTCTGTTCCCTGCTCCTGTCGACGTGGTGGGTTTCTACCACTCTTCCTGTTTCTCTCTTCTGTCTCTCGGGTCTGAAGTTTACCCGGGAGGCTGCTTCTTCCACCAGATGGGCTTTCGTCGCTAGCTCGCGAAAGGAGTTGAAGGTGTTACCTGACAGTCCGTACGAGATCATAGGGTCTAGAGCCCTTAGGCACATCTTCATCTGCTCGCCTTCACTAGGTAATTCACAACATTGAGCCGTTGTGGTTCCCCATCGGTTGATGAATTTCTCGACTGGTTCACCATTCCTCTGTCTGACCAACGCTAGGTCTGTTAACGAGATCTCCCTCTCGGTCGCAAAGAATTTTGAGATGAAAGCATCCTGCGTTTGCTCCTATGTCCTTATAAAGCCGGCTGATAGGGACATGTACCATTGAAAGGCCTTCCCTATCAGGGTAGATCCGAATAGCCGCATGCAATACTGCGGGACCGCGGACCAATTTCCCAACATAGTCAAGAAGTGGGTGATGTGCTCTTCCGGCGATCCTCTGCCGTCGAATTTTTCGAAGTCTGAGTATCTGAAATTGGTTGGGAACGGTACCTCTTCCACCTCCGGCGGGTACGGGACCCGATATTTACAGCTGCCCCTCCTCTCTTTCTCTTTTTCTTGCTGCATCATGTAGGCTATCGTCTGGGATAACTCTTCTCGCGATACATGAGATGCGGAAAGTGGTGCTCGCTCTACTGGTGTGACCCTGAGTTGGACGGGCGATTCAGGCTCAGCCGGACCTTCCGCTGCCCCTTAGGATTACTCTGCCGACTGACGGGTAAGCTGCGCGACGCTTCTGGTGGCATTCTGCGCTATTAGGGTGGTCAAGGCTTCCTGAATAGCCCTCATCCGATCATTTGTCTCGTGATTAGCCTCAACCAATCTATCGATCTGATCTTGGAATGGAGGCAATTATTCTGCTTCATACGGTCCTTCTTCTTCTCCTTCGGCCACCTGGACCATCACCACTTGTGCTAACGGGATCTTCTAAGTTGATCTCTGCTTCGGTTCAAGGGTTGTCATGGGCTCGACTTTCTTTACATGCGCGGGCCCGATAGGTTTCCAAGAGGTGCGGGTGACCTTGGACAACGGTGGAAATTGCTCGACTGTCATTTTAGGCACTGCGGGTTTGGCTGATATGACCTGGCCATTGATAGGGCTCTTCTGCCCCTACTTTGGCTGCCACTGTTTCCTGATCACGGGGCGAGGGCTTGCAACGTTCGCCTGCCTATATGCTGCTACGATGGCAGCTTTCTTCTGTTCCTTCTTCTGCCTTCGGGTCTCAACCAACTGCCACTCTAAGCTTGGTCTTGCAATTGCGGTGAAACGGGGGAAGTTGAAGCCTTTAGCAGCAAGGAAGGTGCACGAACTCGTCGTTGAGCGTGCCATTTCTTCCGTCTGTGTTACTATCTTGCTAATTCTGCTGCGTCAAGAAATTATTAGAACAGTTCATAAATGTGGCTGGGAGCGTGAACCCATTGATCACAGTGAATAAACTGATAGGAATAGGCAAAAAGAAGACAAATACGTGTAGTTGTGGGGGTTCGTGGGTTTGAAAACCTTTTACTTTACTATTTATTGCCTTAAAGATAAAGGGAAGAACGTTCTCGTTCAGACTCGCCAGTTTGGCGCCCGAGGGCGCCGAAACATTATGCCTCGCGATAAATCTCCTGTGTACACATTCGCGTCTGTGAATGATTGATCTTACAGCGTTTCCATACTCAGAGCTAACCAGAGATTTTGGGTTTGATCCCCAGCAGAGTCGCCAGTTTGTTAGAACTAGAAAATGAACTTAAGGACATTTTCCTGAAATGTGTGTATTGTTGCTCTGGGGTTCTGAGTAATAAAAACATTCATAGACAATCATAAGCATTCACAAATGTACATAAGAAGAGATCGTAAGGCGAATTTTATTCCAGAGATCCTGAGATCTTGTACATTCCAGGCCTTGATCTGGCACGAGCCCTTAATTACATCGAATGATCAATGACCCTTGATTAAAAGGAAAAAGACTAGTCAGCAGGGACTATGGTCTTAGAGTTTGTGGTCGTAGAGACCTGTATTTGTTTTGTTATGGACTGAACCATCTTTGTATTAGTCAGATGTCTATGTCCCATGTTTTGCCCGGAGATCTGGGGTAGACTATCAGGGTTTATGATTGGGAAGGACGACTCTGGGCCCGTGCCTGTCAATGTATGGACAGGTGACCTCGGGAAGTCCACTCTACAGTTGTGTATACCTGCGTAGCCCAACCGACGGATGCCGTTTGAATGGGTATGGCATCGACTATTGTGTTGTGGCAGTTTATAACAATTGCTTTGTAGAGAATTAAAACTCTTTTAATATGGTTTATTATTATAGCCATAGTCTCGTTTGCCTAGCTTTCGACCCAAATCGGATCACATCTTTACAATAGATATGAATGATGACATATTTGCATAGTTCTGGATGCTCGCAGCTCCTTTTCGAGAAGTCATTTCATTCAATGCGTCGGACAGGGTCAAACCTCAAAGATACACAGTTCTACTCATTGTTAGAGATCCCGGAACATCCATTTGACCATTCCATTGCGTCCGAAACGCTCGAAATACCCAAAATAGATTCAAGCGGCACTTGAAAACACTTAAAATTGAGTCTGGTGCACCCATGAACATGTTCTGGAATTGGCTGATTTTTTGGGTGCGTGGGACTTAATTTATGGGTGTGTTGTTGGCTCCAACGTACCTTTAAATTAAATGCCTGATTTTTGTTGAATTTACGGATGCATGGGGCAATTTTTGGGTGCATTGGGGTCCAATGCACCCTGAAAATACAAGTCTGAATTATGTTCAATTTTCGGGTGCATCGAACTATTTTCGGGTGCGTGGGAGTCCAATGCATCTAAAAAATACAAATACAAATTATGTTGAATTTTCGGGTGCGTCGAGCTATTTTCGGATGCGCGCCCACACTTATGAATTTTTATAATCCGGACCTGCAGCGGTATTGGTCGGAGTGATCTTTCAGTGAATGATAACGGTGATCGGAAAGGGATTCAGGTGACCGGGATAGTTTTCCGGCGGTCAAAAAGGGTTCCTGCGGTAAATCCCAAATACTCAAGGGATAATGGCTCTCTCTCTCTCTCTCTCTCTCTTAATCTGTACAAATGAACAGTGGGAGGGGGTATTTATACCCGAAAATACCAGACAACAACCAATAAGGGGCTGCCACATATGGCGCATCCCACAAAGCTTTTGACGCACCTCCAAATGGGCGTATGGGAGCTCCGACGTACCCCAAAATGATATTCTGAAATGTGCTGATTTTATGGGTGTATCGAGCTATTTTTTTGGGTGCGTTGGAGTCCAATGCATCCAAAAAATGCTATGCTGGTTCTTGGTGATTTTATGGGTAGGTCAAGCTATTTTATGGACGCGCTGGACGATTTTTGGATGCGTCAAGGTCCAATGCACCCTGAAATTCTAGTTCCGTATTTTCTGAATTTATGGACGCGTCGAAGGTATTTGTTGGGTGCGTTAAGCCATTTTTGGATGTGTCAGAGGTGAAATACATCCTGAAACACTTCTTGAATTTTGATGAATTTAAGGGTGCGTTAGGCTGAATAAATGGGTGCGCTTGACGTACTCAAGTCTTGTAAAATTGGGTTTTGCGAAACGATGGGCTTACGGGGCCCGCTTCTTGGTGAATCGTTATGCACTACTTATCATAATTCATAAAGAAGGTGTCTGCTTGATTCTGGATGGTTTTGATCATGATGATTCATGGGGCCCACCGGAGAAATTGGCTAAGTACTTGATCCTTTGCAAATCTGGATATTTGGGTGCGTCGGATGGTATTTTGTGGGATTTCCACGAAGCACGTGCCTAGTTGATTTGTTTTAGAGGGTAATGACTTTTGGGACCCCAACACTCGGTGATTTGACTCAGCAGGTTGACTCATCAAGCTTGACTTTTTAAGGATTTTTTGACTGGTTTTTCTTATGGGGGGTTTTTTGGGCTGATATTTAGGGGTGAGTTGACTGGGTTCAGGCTTGAGCTGGGTTATGGATTGGGGCTTACAAGGGTGAGTTTGGCTGGGTTTGGACATGGGATTTGGGGGTATGGTCCTCCATTCATTTAGCTATCTCTACCAACATTGTAGCCAAAGGCAGGGTGTCTACATATGCCCCTCTTTGACAGAGGTTGCGTTCAACCGAATGTCAAAGTAAGTGGACACCCCACTTCTGACCCGGTCATTCATGGATCGTAGTCTAAAATCTTTGCTTGCCTTTGCATCTGTGTCAGTTGATCGTCGAAAATTGATCACTCGCACATACCGCTGGAGTTTGGAGAAAACGTTGCGATTGTCCCTGCATGTGCTGCAACTTGGGTACCCAATCGCAACCCTTCCATTCCTGATCGGTACCAACATCGGAAAGGTACAGTAGAGCCTCTGTGTCCGTCATAGTCTTATGAGGTTACCGACCCTGAGATTGATTGTTTGATGTTTTCCCGGATCACTCTAGGAGTACTTGTTTCGCTTGACTGTCAAAGTGGTTAGCTGCCCTGCGTCCATGTAGTTTTACGGGAGTCCACTACACCGACTTGGAATCAGTCAAGGTATTTCAGGCATCCACGCCTAGGTATGTGTGGGTGAACTCTTTCCACCCGATCTGCTGGTTTGGATGCTTGGTTTGAAATTCATTCTTTCCTAGATTGTGGTTTAGAATCTTTGTTTTCCTTTGTATCTGAGTCAGTTGATTGTTTCGAGATTGATAACTCGCACATAGTGCCGGAGTTTGGAGAAAATGTTGCGATTGTCCCTGCATGCACTGCTACCTGGGTACCCAATCGCAACCCTTCCATTCCCGATCGGTACTAACATTGGAAAGGTACGGTAGAGCCTCTGCGTCTGTCATAGTCTTACGAGGTTACCGACCAAGAGATTGATTGTTTGATGTTTTCTCGGATCACTCCAGGAGTACTTGTTTCGCTTGACTGTTAAAGTGGTTAGCTACCCTGCGTCCATGTAGTCTTATGGGAGATCACTACACCGACTTTGACTCAATCAAGGTACTTCAGGCATCCACACCTAGGTATGTGCGGGTGAACTCTTTCCACCCAACCTGCTGATTTTGATACTCGGGTTACAATTCATCGTTTCCACTTGTTCAAATGGTTTCTTTGATCGAGCCTTTTGGCTTTCATCTTTTCACTTCTTGGCATGTGGTACAACCGCACTGACACTGGAGTTCAGTTCGACCGTACTTTGAGTGCATTGGATCCAATGGTCTCCGGAGAAACCGCGAGACATCGGATCTTATTTGATTTTTGCGTGGGCTCCTACCCAGAGATATGGAAGATTTTTCGGTGTTTTAGAGGCCGAACGCTCTATTGGAAAAATATTTTTTAGATTTTGAAAAGGTACCCACTCTGGGGAGTGATACTCCGTGGGGTTTGTATTTGCAAATAGGAAAATATGTTTTTTGGATTTTTGAAAAGATACCCACTCTAGGGAGTGATAATCCGTGGGGTTTTTATTTGCAAATAGGAAAATATATTTTTTGGATTTTTGAAAAGATACCCACTCTGGGGAGTGATACTCCGTGGGGTTTTTATTTGCAAAAAGAAAAATGTATTTTTGGATTTTCGAAAAAGGAAATCTGGCTTGCAAGTGCCTCCACCAGGGATGCCTGTGGGGTCTTTGGCTAACCGACTTTGTTTTGAAAGCAGATAAACATGACGATTGATGCGATGTGTGGGGATGCATGGAGATGCATATTTGATGATGGATGCATGGTTTGGCTCATTCTCTTTCAGTTTGATGATCTTGCTTTTGCTGGGGATGTAGAGACTTTTTGAGCTTATTGCTTGCAGGGTTGTGCTCCCCTAGGGATTTTTTTTTTTTAAATGCGGATGCTTGGTCAGCGGGTTGGTCAAGATCCCGACCCGTGGTCGATCAGGTCCATCGTCCCAAGATGCTCTTTCTTTGCTAATGGGAATGGATGAAGGATGTTATCAGACTTCAAGATGTTCTTCTAGGCATAGATGTGATTGGGATGGTGCTTGGTTGCCAGTTTTGGTCAAGATTCCAATTTACGGGTGATCGGATCCGTCATCCCAAACTGTGAAGTAAGTGAGCGGAGTTCGAGACTCCTAGAGTGCAGTACTAGGGATAGTGACAATTTTTGTGATTTTTGTAAATATTTGGTCCGAATCTTTACCTAAGTAGTCAGGATGGAGATCGATTATTGAAAACAAAGGAAATATTTTTGTAGTTTTAAAAATTTTTTGTCCGAGTAAAGGTCGATGTTATTGAAAGTAAGGAAAATATTTTGTGATTTTTGAAAGGTGATTTTGCAAATGTTTTGGTATTTTCTGATTTTTCTGAAATGTAAGGAAAGGTATGGAATTTTCATCCATTTCCAGCTTCTATTGCTGGTAAGGCACCCGATCCATTTTACGTCAGCGAGCAAGACGAATCTCACACAGTTAAGTTCCATAGTTTTACATCTTCGGATGAGGGTATTTTGAGGGTTTTCAGTTAACATACCTACAAAGTTGCCTGTTCCTCATGTGCAGTGCACATAGACCACGTATCGTCCGACGGACTCCTTCAGCCACAAAATGAGCCACATCCTCACATTTCCCTTTGTCAATCCAGTTTGGGGCCTTATGCTACTCACAATTCTGTGAGGGTGTGCTTCACCTCCCAACTGCCTTAATTCCCTTCATGAGTTTTAGGAACAGGGAACATCCGTCAGATTCAACAGCGACTTCCAAATCAAGGTTGTCTATCACGGTGCGTTTAACACGAACAGGATTGTGGGGTTCTGCCCGCCTCAGCCCTTCCCTATTTTAGAAGATTCCAGACACCCATACAATCAAGTGTTAGCCATGTCTGGGAGAGGTTGGGGAAGAAATCCCTCGAGAAGTTAATCCTAGTGTAATTTTAGGTCTTCGAACCGCTGGAGATAAATTTGTGCAGTTAAAATTGATGGTGAAACTCCTTTTTTTGTTTTGGAAAAGTTCCAGACTTCAACTCAAGTAGTCGAGATTGATACTGGTTTTTATGGAAAGCTCAAAATCTTTTTGGTATATTTTTTTTTTGAAATGATTTGGGTTATCGAACCTTAATCCAAGCGGTCGAGGCCGATGCCGGTTTTTGGTTGAAAGCAGGAAAAGGTCCCTCAAGAAATTAATCCCAGTGTAGTTCAAGGTCTTCGGACAAAAAATATGTACATGCTGAAAATACATTCTTTTTGCGATTTTTTGAAATGTTGCAGACTGTTAAATCCCAATTTGAGCGATCAAGATTAACACTGGTTTTTATTGAAAATCTCTCGGGATTTTGGTCCCGACGTAGTTTAAGGTCTTCGGACCCAAAACTTTGTACAAGCTGAGATCGGGAATACATTTTTTTATTTTTAAGAAAATGTCCGGAGTCGTCGGATCTTGATGTGAGCAATCAAAACCAATGCCGGTTTTTATTGAAAATCCCTCGGGATCTTGATCCCGACGTAGTTTAAGGTCTTCGGACCTAAAACTTTGTACAGAATAGGGTAACCCATTTCTTTTTGTTTTTTTTTTTTTTTTAGAAAAGTGTCCGGAGTCATCGGATCTTGATTCGAATGATTAAGACCGATGCCGGTTTTTATTGAAAATCCCTCGGGATCTTGATCCCGACGTAGTTTAAGGTCTTCGGACCCAGGTTTTGTACAAGAAATATTTTTTTCATGATTTTTCGAAGTGATCCAAGTCATCAGATCTTGGCCCAAACGGCTGGGATCGATGCCGATTTTTATTAAAAATCTCTCGGGATTCTAGTCCCGACGTAGTTTAAGGTCTTCGGACCCAAAACTTTGTGAAGTAGGCAGCAATCAAGGTTGGAGATTCCAGGGATTCTTCTGAGGATGATTGAGATCATTTGGCCATGACTTTGGATGGTTGAGATCACTGTTTGACCAAGTCAATTCTTTTTCTTTTTCTTGAAAATTTCATGGAGCTTTTTCCACATCATCAAGTTAATTTCTCCCAAATTTCTCACCAAATGAGACTTTGGTGAGATTTCTTTTTTCTTTTTCTCCTCCTTTTCTTCCATCACTTCATTCTTACATAGAGGTACAAGATTCACTTGCAACCACCCTTCCCAATGAAGAGTTCTTCCCAAGGAGAGAGGGTGAGGGGTTGTTTCAACCACGTGGGAGGACGGACGGCCCCCTGGGTGCCGCCCAAACCACTTCTGCCCACTGGTTTTTCCAGTGGGTCGGATAATGGGGTGCCCTCCCCTTTTCTATATAACATGGGGCACCCTTGGCCCCTCCAACGTGCAATCTCTCTCTTCTCTTTCTCACACTCTATCTTTCTTCAAGTTTTTCTCTTTCTTTTGGTAGCCTCTTACTCTTTTCAAGTGGTGAACCTTAGTGAAGCTTTGGGACAGCAAGGTGGTCCCCCTTTGGTGAGTGGTGAAGGTATGGACCACTCCCTTTTCTTTCATTTCCTTGTTTTCTTCTTCATTGTCTCTTCTCATGTTCTCTTTCTTTTCTTCATGTAGATACTGCAAGGGAGTCGAGGTGGGCCCAAGTCCTTTTGGCCTTTTCTACATCTCCAATCTCTTCTCAAGGTGGTGCATGGAGAGGAACATTGTAAGCTTCCATTTCATTTTTTCTTTTCTTTTCTCATGCTCCCTTCACGTATATGTAATGGGTAATTTTGCCATGTCCATCAAGTGTGCATGTCAAAATATCCTATCTCTCCTCATGGGAGTTGGACCACTTTTCACGTGTATCAAATGGGCTCAAAGTGAAGTAAATGGCCCTTAGTGTACTTGATGGGCCCCATACTTCATTTTGGGCTCCCTCATGCTCTCTTCTCCTTATCATTTTCCCTTGGAGTTTTCTTTTCTTTTCCATCTTCTTTTCAAGGTTTGGGCCCATGGGAATGGTAAGGCCCACCTCAAGTTTTGGGCTTATAGTGCTTACTTTGGGTGGCCCCATCTTTTTTTGCATGTAAATGGACAAAAGTGGCTAGCCCATTCTTCACTTGGATCTCAAGTGGGCTAGATTTCTTAGTTGGGCCTTTGTGGACAAGTAGCACAAATCTTCCACCATTTCTTGATTATGATGTACATCCTTGTACACAAAGTGTGGTGGGTTCCTTGAAATTCCTCCATATAGATGGGCTTTTGGGCCCTCTTTAAAACTTGTGTATTTCTTTTAGTCATGTGTGCACCACTACACTTTGTGCATGTGGGGTTCTTTTCCTTCATGCTTTTCCTTTGGATAGATGGAGGACTTGAGTTACTTGATCATCTACAAGTCCCATGAGTGAGTTGTTTCAACAATCTCACTAAGTTCAAATGGTTTTCTCATGTTTGTAGGAAAGTGGTTCTCAAGAGCTTAACGTTCCCAAACTCAAATGGATGACTCTTCTTCAAGTAAGCTATCCATGCAACCATAGCTCCTTGAACTTCTCTTGGGGTGCTTCGTGGGTCATCTACCATCATTCTCAAGGTGAGTGACCTTTCTTTCAATTTGTGGGAAAGAATGATATCCATAAGTTGCCCAATTTTGTCCCATACTTTGGGGCCTTTTGGATTTTTATCTTCAAGTGGGCTATGTATATCATTCTTAGCCATTTTCATGATGGTTGGGTGACTCATCAAGCCATGCCTTCTTGTGCTCAAATGGTTTCCTTTTTTGTAAAGCAATTGGTGCACATAAGTTGCCCAAACTTGCCTTGCGTGGACATTTCCAACTTTGGTTCTTCATGTGGGCTATGTGCATCAATTTTTTTTACCATTGGCTTCTTTAATTCATATGTTTGTGGGTAGACCACTATGTTGTACTCTCATGGTTGAAATTTTCATCAAGATGATGCACATAGGGTTGCCCATGGTTAACCCATAAATGGGTTCTCATGTTTCCTCAAGTGGGCTATGTGCTCCTTTCAATCCATTGAGGTGAGGCACTTGAGTTGCTCTTGGGGACCAACTTCCTTTCCATTCTCCATTTGTCCATGTACATGTGTAAAAAGATGGGAACATCTTAAATGAGGGTCATGGCCTTGGTATGAAAAGTGAACCAAGCCTTGGTCACACATGGACTTTGAAGAGGGATTTCTCATGTGAAGTTGGATTCTTATCTCTTGTTGATCTCATGGCACTTAAGTGCATTTGTTGTCCAAAATGTGTCATTGGATGGTGGATTTTCCTTACCTAAAGCACGGCATGCAACCCTCTTTAAGGTGGGCCTTGCTTTCTTTGATGGGCTCAACACATATCCTAGGTAACACATGGAGTTGGACATTAGATTTTTGCATTTGAATGTGAGTCCAAATCATGGGTTTCCTGGATAATGATTTGGATTTTAATGGGTAAAGAATAGGGACTTACCTTGCCAAGCTTGTAGGATTTGATGGTAGATGGTACAAGGGGGCGAAGGGCGGTCGATGAGGATGACCCGGCCTTCATTGTTCACCGAGGGGCTCATATGTGTTCCTTAGCTAAGGAGCACCAACCTCTTCCCTCTATTAAGGGCCGAGGTACCCGAGATCTCTGGGATGATTGGGTGAAACAACCACAGCCTTTGCTTGAACGTGTTCTGGCTGATACCCCTTTTGTAGGCCTTCTTACCTTACGCTTTCACAACAATAACGCCAACCGCATGCTGCTTACGACTCTCTATGAGAGGTGGCGGGATGAGACCCACACCTTTCAACTCCCTTGTGGCGAGTGAGGAATAACTCCCCTTGATATATATATATGTAAATTGGCTTTCCATTCCATGGGGCAGTTGTTCCCCACGCCAGTTCTCTTGCTCCCATTACTTCCACTAACTGGCTACGGCTTGTGGGAGCTATCCCACCTGAGGATGAATTCCAGGGCCACCAAGTGAAACTGCGATGGTTTTACAACACCTTCGCTGCTATCATCCCTACCACCGAGGTGGAGGCCCTTCACAAAGCACGGCCCATGATTACTTACGCCTTTGGGTCATTCCTTTTCTGCCATGCGAACGAGAGGATTGACCCTAGATTCCTTCGTTTGATTGAGGATTTTCACCACTCGTACAATTGGAATGGGGCTATCTTGACTTATATATTCCAAGGTTTAGATAAGACCTCTCGAAGTAGCCAGTCCTAAACAGGTTTCTGGCCCATCGTGGAGGTATTCTTTTTAACCTTCCCTGGAGACATTTGTCTTCTTTCTTTCTCTGATCGTTGTGTCCGCCCTTGCCCAGACCTGCTTTTATGATCATTTTGCTCATCTCTCCCCAAGGATACGAGATGATGTTGAGCCATCTTTGTACCACTTCATGTACTGGCATCGGCAAAACCGTCGACAGAATTCTCGAGTGTTTGGGGACAATTGGCTTGCTGACATAGACGGACTGACCGTCGAGGACGTAATTATCTTATTTTCCTTATCCATCGTGCTGCTCTGGGGCTGATTGTGATGAACTCATTTTTTGTAGTTTGCTCGGATGCCATATGCCAACTTTCCTCTTTACTACACCCCTCAACGTGTGGAAGCATATGATTCTTCATGTCTTCGGATCATGCTTTCTGACGCTGAATCATTTCAGTGGTATTTGGGTGAGAGGCTGCTTCGACATATCACTGGTGTAGCTCGGGTTCCTTGTTCTGCACCTCCTCCGGCTGCTTAGATCCCAGCTGATGAGATGGCCGATGCTCTTATGGGCCAGCCTGGATTTTGCTTCATGATCCCGGATCGTGACTATAACGAGTGGTACTTGCTGTACGGACAGGGGCCTCTGCTTCCTCCGCTCTATGTTCCAGGGGGTCATTGCAGATACGCTAATGGATCAGTGACAGCTCCTCTGATGGACCTTCATCGTCGGGAGCGGGATGAGAGGAGGGATGATGACGACTATGTTGGTGATCTGTAGCCTGCTTCTTACGGATGTATTCAGCTTGCTTGATGTATGATCTTCTTCTTTTTTCTTTTACTTTTTTCTATAACGAAATCTTTTGAATGAATATACAACCCCTGATCTACCTCAAAATCTCTTGATGATGGTTGGATGTCTTGATTTCTGACTCATTCTTTAATGATTTGCGGAAGATGAGGCTTCTTAACTGCATGGATGACGACTTGAATGGTTCAGATTGCTTGATTTGGCCCTATGGGCCTTTTCCAAACTTTAGCTTTACTTTGGAGCACCTTTTCTTGATGTTTTGTGAGGCTAAGAAGGCTTTCCATGGTGCGTATGATGACTTGAACGGCTCAGATTGCTCTTTTCAGCCACGTGGGCCCACTTGATGATCAGATCTTGGATTCTTGCCCTCTTTCTTGATGATCAAGCCTTCGATCTTACTTTTTATGACTCATGTGAACTCTTCCATGGTTTAGATCATGATGATCTAGTCTTTGAATGGCTCAGATTGCTTGTGAGCCCCTCTTGATCAATTTTCCTTTTCTTTGATTTGATCAGACCCATACTGGTCGTAGTACTTCATGATTGGACATGTGGGGTATCTTTTAGACGATTCAGATTAGCTTTACATGAAATATGGAGCTGATTGGAGTCACAGGCGGCCCTCAGGGTGCCATCTTCTAACATGGACTGGTAGTCCCACCTACCAAAAGACGGATAGGCCAATCCCGCGAAGAGAGAGAAAACCCGTCCGTACGGGCGGTCCATAGGGGGCCTCCCAAGCTTAGCCTCTTATGCGGTCTAGGCTGCCTCGTGTTCGGACATTCTTAGCAGTCCACTGTCCCTATCTCCTTGATTCGGTGCACACGAGGTTTCGATCCAACCATGAATCCATCTTTTGTCTTCACTTTTCTTCTCTTTTTGTCTTCTTCTCACTTTGTCCTTTCCCAAGCAGTGGATGGTGGAGATATAGGGGCTGTGGGGGCTGTCCATGGTGGGTCCCACATTCCAGATTTTCAATTGAGCTTTGATGGAGAGGAGATGCCTTTAATGGATGGGGTAGATGGGGCTTTAAGAGGGAGCATTGATGGAGACTTAAGCTTGGTGGTTAATGGAGCTTTTAATGACTTCATTAATGGTGGGATGGTTGGAATTTCAGATTTGGATAGGTCTTTGGATGATAAAATTTTGGATAGTATGGATGAGATGGGGAGATGAGACATAGGTGAGGCTATGCATCCTTGGAGTGTGGGCCGCATGGATGATGTAATCGATGGTGATGATCTGGCCACGATGGACATAGATGGGTTGATCTCATGTCTGAATGGTATGGATGGTTCAGATGATACCTTTGATGGCTTCGATGCTCTTGATGATGGCCGAGATGTGCGACACACTTGCTTGGGTGGACTTGATGTGATCACTGATGATGCCCCCCTCATGATGGACGATGTGGATGTCCCGATGATCCCTTTAATTGGACAGGATGATTCTTGGATCCATGACTTCATGTTGGAGAGGACTGCAGGTCCAGATCTGACCGTAGATTCTTCGATCGGGGTTGTCGGGGCCTTCCTTGACGATTCAGATGCATTTTTCAACGGTCAGATTGATCAAGATGCCGCGATGTGCGGTGTGATTTTCACTGATAGCATTTTCGATGGAGAGTACCATCCTTCTTCTGATCGCCAACCCTTTACACATTTGGTTCACAAGGCGGGCGAGTCTTCTCGTGCAGCTGAGGTCGTGACAGTTTCAGATAATGATGCGACTATATCAGACATAGCCGCTACTAGGGATAGGTTAGGGGCTGTTGAGTCTGCAGAGGTTCCAGCTTTTCCTTCTCCTTCACTTGTTGATCTTCTGATCCTTAATGAGCTCTCATCGATCCCTAGGCCTTTTGTTCTGGAGGGGATTCCTATGAGGACTTGTCAGTTGCTTCCTCGTCCTTCTTGCTCGCCACGACTGCTTGCTTGGCTTGACAGCTTGTCTGCTTATGAGATTCGAGACTTGGAGTCCTATGGCTTCGGCGGTCTGATCCATATGGCTAGGGTTGATATTGATTGGAGGATGCTCGGGGCTGCACTGATTGACTGGGTCCCCTCGTTGAACTTGTTCGCATTCAATGACATGGAGATGGGACATTCTTTGAAGAAGCTTGCGCGTTTGACCGGTCTTCCTTGGGATTATACTCAGTATTTTTCCCCGAAGACTTTGTCGAAGACTGCCACACCGCAGAACTGGTTTGGGATCCCCTATCTTGTTCAGCCTGCAGCTGCTGGCTAGGATGCTGTGGTGTTCTCCTTGGATTTACTGTATGATCTTTTTTCGGGTCCTCGGAGTGTGGCAGGGTCCCTACTTTCTCGGAATGCACTGATGTTCTGTCTGATAGCTGAGGTGCTATTCTCAGGATGGCGCAGATCTCAGACTCCTTTGCTTTTCGAGGTGATGAGCCGAGTTGCTTGCCGTCAGGTGATCATTTCTCTTGTCTTGGCTAAGCTGTTTAATGGGCTGACTGACTGTACCCTGGGTCGTACCCGTGTCCTTCGCGGCTATTGTGCATTTCTCCAGGTTTCTTTTCTGCACTTTCCTTTTTCTTTTCTTGTCTTTTGGGAATTGCTTTGCTCTAACTGAACTTCTTTTCCTTCTTGTGATCGGGTCTGGCTAAGGGAGCTTCTTTCGCTAACTGTTCCTGTACCATTTCCTGGCACATGTCGCCCTCACCTTATGCGACACATCATGGAGTTTCTTCCACATGTTACTAGGATGAATGAGCCCTTGTATCGCAGGATGTTTGCTGAGCTTCGTGACTGGAATGTTCGTTGGGAGTCATCTTGGCTTTCACTTCCTCCAGTACTTTGTGATGCGCACCGCCTTCCTCTGATGCTGGTAGGCTTTCGATCTTACTTTTCTTATCACCCTATCCGGTTCCTGCGGCAGTTTGGGTATGAGCTGGATGTTCCTCTTTTTGCTTTTACGGGTATCGGGCGTCGAGCACTTCCGTCTAGATCATTTGACTTTAGGACTCGGGTTGATGGATCATGGGCGAGTCACCTGACTGCTGATTTGCTTGGTTTTGAGCTGCTGACTTTTCCAATGGCGACCGCCCCATACCAGCACTGGGTTGCTGAGCAGTCTTTTTACCGGCGCATTCCTTGCTGGCACCAGACGGCCGATGAGGATGAGCAGGATATTCTTGGGGATGCCGGCTCTTCATCTGGTTCATACGAGCCCTTTGAGGAGCGCCCATTCATCGATCCTAGTTTCCTCTTGGCCACTCATGGCCACTTGCTGTCTGAGATCTCTGCACTTTAGTATCATTATGAGATGATGTCGAGGAGATTGGCTGCCGATCAGAGATTGTCTGAAGAGGAGACAGCGGTCCGTAGCCTTGAGCGAGATGAGGTACATTACCTACGTATGGAGGTGAGCAGGTTGAGAGCGAGGCTATTTCATTATGAGTCAGAGGACTTACCTGACGTGGCCGAGGAGGGTAGAGATTAATTGTGTCGGCCATCTGTACATTCCTTTTTACATGATGCATTTTTTGTATTTTTTAAAAAAGATGAATGATATAAAAAAACATGATGCATTTAATGAAAAGAGAAAACTTTTTGAGAACTTATTGTGCCATGAGTTGTCTTGTGAGTGTGTCTGGATTTTGTGCCGGGACATAGGAATCAGAACTGAGGCTCGGCCACTGCTTTGACTGATGTCTCGAGATTGACTTCTGTGAGATCCCTTTGGCTCCCTAAAGGTGTAGGCAATGGAAACTGTTACTTCCTGAGATTGTCAGAGATTGTAGAGCTCTTTATTCCCGATTGTACTTCTTCTTGTTCTTGAACTACAACTGCTTGAACTGATTCGGACCGTTTGATTTCTTGGTACCTGCACTTTCAATTTTTCTTTTTCTATTCGAGGCATTTTTGCCTGCAGCGCTCTTCCGAGTTTTCATCACAGCTGGCCTTTTCCCGTCATTTTTGCCTGTAGCGCCCTTTTGGATTTTCACCACGTCCCGGGTATTTGATCTTACCTGCCCCTTGGCAGCAATGCTATTTTTACCCTAGGCGCCCTTTCGGGTTTTCACCAAGTCCGTTGTATGCCCACTGTTTTCACTCGTAGCGCTCTTTCGGGTTTTCACTCTGCCCTCTTTGTTTAGGCACGTATTTTCTTTCCTCTCTCTTTTTTTTTCTTTTTTTCTGAATTTTTGGATAACTGCGGTGGCTAGAGGTCGGGAATCCGTCGTTACCGGCCAATGGCAGTCTTTCAGCCCTTATCCTAAGTTACGATGATAGAGCTGTCGGTCTTAGACCCTTCTGAGATGGATGGATGGGTGGCCGTGCTTCTTCTCGGGTTGATTTTTATCAGGTGCCTTGTTTTGGCTCCCCATTTTCTTTTCTTTTCTTCTTTTTTTTCTTTTCTTTGTATTCTTTTTTTTCTCTTTTTTTTTTTCTTTTGAACCCTCTTATTTGAAACGCTTATTGGTGGACAGAAATGATTTCTCAGAGGTTTTAGCTTTGACCTCTTGACTTGAGCTCTATTAATGTAACTCTTGATAAGGTCAAAGTGACTTACTCGTGAAAGATCTTCACTTTGTCGGCGTTGATTGGCTCAGGAAGATCCACTCCTCTCATGCTGGTGAGTCTAAGAGCGCCTTTGGTAAGTACTTCTCTGATGATCAGCGGTCCGTCCCACGAGGGTTTGAACTTTCCTCTGGCATTCGGAAGGTGCGACGGTAGAATCTTCTTCATGACCATGTCGCCCACCTTGAAACTTCTTTTTCGGACTCTCTTGTTGTAAGCCTGAGCGATCCTTTTCTGATAACATTGAGAATGACTTAGCGCACGCATGTGCTTCTCATCTGCTAGCTGTAACTGATCGAATCTTGCTCGTTGCCATTCTTCTTCTTTAATTTCAATTTCTAGTAACACTCATAGTGACTGTATTTCCACTTCGACTAGCAGAACTGCTTCCATTCTATAAGTAAGCTCGAAAGGAGTAACGCCTGTAGCAGACCGTACAGACGTTCGATAAGCCCAAAGTGCATATGGGAGCATATCTGACCAATCTCTATAAGTCACACCATCTTCTCTAGTATCCTGATGATTGTCTTGTTTGTGGCTTCCACCCCACCATTCATTTGTGGACGGTAGGGGCTTGATCGATGACGCTGAATCTTGAACTTGCTGAGGAAGTCATTCATCTTATTATTGACGAACGGGGTCCTATTATCTGTGATGATAGCATTAGGGATTCCATACCGGCATATGATGTTGGTCTTCATGAATTTGATCACCTGGGATGCTGCAATTGTGGTGTAGGAGGCTGCTTCTACCCACTTGGTGAAGTAGTCGACTACCACAAGTATATACTCATGACCGTTTGATGCTTTGGGACTAATCTTCCCAATGATGTTGAGTCCCCACATGGAGAAGGGCCAGGGAGTCATCAGGTTGTACAGTTCTGATGAGGGGGCATGAATTTGATTCGCATGCTCCTGACACTTGAAGCATTTTCTGATGTGCTGACAGTAGTTTGTTTCCATGGTGAGCCAATAGTCACCGAGTGGTAGAATCTTCTTTGCCATCATATGCCCATTCATGTGTGGGCCACAGATTCCTTCGTGTATTTCTTTCATGATCTTCGCAGCTTCTGTTTCGTCGACGCATCGAAGGAGGACGTGATTATAGGATCGCTTATAAAGGACTTCGCCACTGATGGTGAACTGGCTGGCCAAACGCTGGATGGTTCGGCGATCTGTTGTTGTTGTTAACTCTGGATACTCCTGGGTTTCGAGATATTGCTTAATGTCGACATACCAGGGTTTGTTAGGGACAGCTTCAGCTTCTTCTATTTACAGGCAAAAAGTAGGTTCATCTTGAGTTTCGACTATGATCTCCCATTCCGAAGCTGCTTTCGGTATCTTGAGCATTGATGCAAGTGTAGCGAGAGCATCTGCAAACTGATTCTTGGCTCTGGGCATGCATGAGAAGGTGATTTCCTTGAATTCTTCGATCAGATTTTCAAGATACACATGATATGGTATCAACTTCTCGTCCTTGGTTTTTCATTCGCCATTGGTCTGATTGATGATAAGCTATGAGTCTCCAAATACTCGTCTCTTCTTGACGCCCAAGATTATGGCTTCCCTTAGGCTAGCGATGCATGCTTCATACTCTGCCATGTTGTTGGTGCACTCAAATGCTATGCGCCTTGAGATAGAGGTAGGGACATCATCTGGAGAGTAGAGGATTGCTCTGATACCACTCCCTTTAGAATTTCTGCGTCGTCGAAGAATAACGTCCACTCATCTTTCTTCTTCTTTTCTTCACCTTCGATAAGCAAGAGGTCTTCATCAAGGAAGAATGTCTTGAGCGGTTGATAATCCAGGAGAGACTGAGCGGCAAGATGATCGGCGAGGGCCTACCCCTTGATTGCTTTCTGAGTGACATAGGTGATGTCGAATTCAGACAGGAGTAGCTGCCATTTAGCTATCCTTCCAGTGAGTGTCGGTTTCTTGAACAGGTATTTGAGTGGATCCATGTGAGCTAGTAGGAGAATAGGGAACGCAATCATGTATTACAGAGTCGCTGAGTTGCCCAGACTAGGGCGAGGCAAGTCTTCTCGATCGGGAAATACCTGGTCTCGTAGTGGTGAACTTTCGGCTCAAATAATATATTGCTTGTTCCTTCTTTCCGGTCTCGTCGTGCTAGCCGAGGACACAGCGAATGGCTTCTGCTGCTACCGAGATGTATAACAATAGTGGTCGTCCAGGAGTGGGCGGCACTAGTACTGGAGGATTCATGAGATATTTATTGATGCGGTCGAAGGCGACTTGGCAATCGTCATTCCATTCTTTTGGAACGTTCTTCCGAAGGAGCTGGAATATGGGTTCATAGATAGGTGTGAGCTGTGCGATGAAGCGACTAATGTATTGAATTCTGCCGAGGAAGCCACGAATTTCTTTCTCTGTTCTAGGAGGGGGCATCTCAATGATTACTCTGGTTTTAGTTTTGTCGACCCTGATGCCATCCTCTCTCACCATAAAGCCAAGGAGCTTGCCTCCCATTGCACCAAAGACACATTTCTGAGGGTTGAGGCGGAGCTTGTACTTTTCTAATCTGTTGAATAACTTCTTCAGATCTTCTAAGTGTCCTTCAATTGTGCGAGATTTGATGATCATATCGTCCACATATACTTCAAGCTCTTTGTTCATCATGTCGTGGAATCATGTTTTCATTACTCGCTGATATGTTGCTCCTGCGTTCTTCAGACCGAACGGCATTACCCTGTAGCAGAAGGTTCCCCAGGGAGTGATAAACGATGTCTTCTCGCGATCTTCGATGGCCATCTTGATCTAATTGTAACCTGAGAACTCGTCCATGAATGAGAAGACATTGTACCCAGCAGTGGTGTCGACCAGAGTGTCGATATGTGGCAAAGGGAAGTCATCTTTAGGATGGGCTTTGTTGAGATCTCAGAAGTCAATGCACATTCGAACCTTGCCATCCTTCTTTGGTACTGGTACGATGTTGGCGAGCCATTCAGGGTAGTTAGAGACTACCAAGAATCCCGCATTGTACTGCTTGATGACTTCATATCGGACTTTTAGAGCCCATTCTGGCTTCATTCTTCGAAGTTTCTGCTTCATATCCAGCTTGGTTGGCAGATGGTGTACAACGAGGTCTTCATCGAGCCCCGACATGTCTTCATATGAGAAAGCGAAGTTGGACAATCTTGGAGCTAGGAACTCTATCATTCTCTGCTTTATCTCTGGTGACAACGATTTTCCAATGCATACTTCCCTAGGGATCTCAGGTGTCCCCAAGTTCACTATCTCAAAATCATTAGCTACAACATTGGCTTTGGATTCAAACTTTTTGAGGAGATCCTCTAGTTCGAGAGCTGGGTCATCATCTTCCTCATCTCGAGCTTCGTCCAAACCCATGAGCTCGAAGTCTAATTCGATGTCAGATCATATGATTCGACTTCAAACTCATGCGACTCTTTAGACAAACTCGGCACATTATTGAATGCAGGAAAAGAAATGTTTTTGGTTTTTAAGAATTTTCTAGAATTGAAATGCTAGATATTTTTGGTAAGTTTTTTATTTTTTTAGGTTTTTGAAATTCATGGGACCTTGAACAAGTGGGCATTGCAGACCATGATTGATCCCAGCTTGTCCCAAGGTTCCGCTCGCTGCTTAAATCGGTGTTTTTTTAGAAGCCAGAGCCCTTAGGTGACTCTCTGGCTGACTCAGAAGTTAGGGGAACAGTTGACCATTCAAGACCCCACACTCCTTCCCCTGGAGGGGTGGGGGTTGATGATTTGGGCGAAGAATCACAGTCTGGCCCAATGACCATGATTTCTTGCTGGTCGAGATCTAAGTCATACTCAGTCCCTCTTGGATCACTTACCTCGCATTGCAGTTCGTCTGGTTCCACAGCAAGACACAAGTTCGGAATCTGGACATTGGACCAATCCAGGGTTGGCCATTTCCCTTTCTTGGTCCAATGGATGGGCTGCTCTGCCCCTGGCTGACGGTTGATGATGTTGATTCTGCAGAGACGGGCGTGCCGTGCCCCTTGTTGATCGAGGCTGAGATGGGCAAGTTGTGCCCCTGGTTGATTGATGTTGAAGTGGGCAGGTTGTGCCCCTGGTGGGGAGCAGGTATCAAAATACCTTGGTCCTGAAGCTGTTGTATTTGACTTTCTTCTTCATCTTCATCTTTTCCTTCTTCTTCCGGAGGCTTAGATGGTTCGAGAATCTAGTCCCATCGAATGGGGGGTCACGTGGCCCAAGCTAGGCTCATCGAGAGGCCTTTGTGTAGTGCAGTCGGTTGATTCCCTCCTGGATCTTTGCAAGGTTCTCCTGGCCTGATGAATTGAATGGGTGAGCACCGAAATTTCTTCTTTCTTTTGTCCATGAAGATTGCCCTGTACCCTAGCCCCCATTTACGTTGATTATAAACCAACGGTATCTTTCTGGATTTGAAATGATTCTTCATTCGATACTTGAGGCTCAGACGTTCTGCTGGTGAAAAGACACGATCCACACTCGTCGGTTTCGGATTGGCGATAGCATTCACAATCTCGAATTCGAAACTATGAAATGGGACGTCTTCTTCAGAGTGCTGGATGTCGATGACAGTGATATCTAGTTCGGTAGTAGCAACATTGGAAGGAATCATGAGCTCCTTCTCTGCATGGATAGAGATCACTTGATTTTCACAGATGTATTTCACCCGTTGATGCAGGGTTGATGGCACAGCTCCAACCTTGCGCAACCAAGGCCGTCCGAACAACATGTTGAAAGAGGCTGATATATCTAGGATTTGGAATGTGATGGTGGAGATTTCTAGACCTATCTGTACCTCTTTGTTGACCTCTCCTTCCACTGATCGACGGGTGTTGTCGAATGCTCTAACGTATATGGTGCTGGGTTGAAATGAAGAGGGACTGATTCCCAAGCGCTCCACAGTCTTGAGTGGGTAGACATTTAAGCTTGAGCCGTTATCGATAAGGACCAGCGGGACACACAGGTCTTTATATTGTAAGGCTATGTTGAGGGATTGCCCATGGTTGCGCCTTTCTGGTGGCAACTCATTATCGGTGAAGGTGATGGCACGCGGAGCCAGGAGTTGTCTGGTCATCAATGCTATCATTTCTGGTGCCGTATCGAACGAGACGTGAGCATCGCTCAGGGTTTTAGCAAACATTTCTCTGTGTATGCGCGATGTGCAGAGTAGCTCCCATACTGGGATTTGAGCATGGATTGACTTAAGCTGAGTCGCCACATCATATGCAGCTTCATTTTTGTTGCCAAGCCCGAGAGAGCGCTTTTGGGATCTCCTCTGTTCTGATTATCTCTTCGGATGCAATGCCCATTGGGATTCATGTTTCCTACCTCCGCACATTCTGGATAGTGCCATGGGACTTCTTTATAATTTTCCTCTCCCTTGCCTTCTAGGACCACTGGTTCTTGCAATGGTGCTGGTGTGGATACCAGATCTTCCTCTTATGGAGCTTTTGCCTTGAGGACTACATTGTTGCCTGTGCTGAAGGAAAAATATCGAGGCTTGTCTTCATAGATCACATAAGGTGGCGGTCCTCGCCTGACCGTTCCTGGAGTGGGAGGTTCCCATGGAATGAATACTAGTCCTCTTGATATGGCGAGGGGTTTTTCTGTTTGTCCCAACTGTCGTAGTGTGATTGACACGCCTCCGGGATTTTCCCCTTGCAATATGACTGGCTTAATTAGAGGAGCCCCTTCCAGGACAATGGGTTCTTGCTGCTGATGAGTATAATGCCTCCATTGCGGATTGTATTGTTCCTGTGCTGAAATTGCCCCTTGCAAGATGACAGGTTCGTATGTGGGCTCGATGTATGACTGTACTCCTTCCAGGATGACTGGCTCCCAACATGAATGGTTGTAAGGTGCCCCTTGAATAACTGGTGCATCATATGGAGGTGCTCCTTTGAGTACTAACGGCTCAGAGACTGAAGGAGGAAAGGGGTTTTCCCCTTGCAGGATCAGAGGAGGATTTGTTGGCCCATAAGTGTAAGCATGAATGGACTGGATAGGGGAGAAGAAGCGATCGAGACGCTCTCCTTCTTCTATGCTGTTGACGGCAGGGCCACGAGATGAACTGGGGTTCGTCGGATGCTGAGGCAGAGGATTCTGAAGGATATTGGTAGAAGCTGCTGGAGGAGTTCCGGGGACCGAGATGACGATCTTGCGGTCGTCAATCAGATCTTGTATGGCATTCTTCAGAGTCATGCATCGCTCAGTGGTATGGCCGTGCCCTTGATGGTAGGCACAATACTCATTTTCTCGGTAGTTCGGAGGCAAAGGATGGGGAGGAGGCCATCATAGTGAGTAACTGCTTCTATATCGGCATAGCCATGACTTGACTGAGTGGCTGAGTGAGAGGAGTGAATTTCCTGAGCTCCCCGTAATTCTGCCTATTCTGATATGAGTATTGGCCATTCCCCCTGAACTGCTGCTGTTGTCGAGGTGGTTGTGGCTGTGGTTGAGGATTTGGTCGTGGTTGATACCTCTGAGGTTGGTGTTGAGCCTAATTCTACTGATACTGTTGACGTCCCTATGGGGGAGTATATTGGCTGTCCTGAGCAGTGGCGATGATGTTGTTTACCTTTGTCGGACGAGGAGGAGAACCGCTGTTGTTTTCATTCCCGTACCTGATAGGTCATCCTTCCACTCTGTTCCTCTTGACTGGAGTGGCTTGATGAGGCCATGGGGAGATTGTTCAAGCGTGGATTCCTGCTTCGACTTGCTCGCCAGCACGGATCAACTGTGAGAAATTCGCATATGGGTGTGAGATGAGATATCCAGATATGCCAGGATATGTTGAATGAACAATCATGGAGATTTATTCTTCGTCGTCGATAGGTGTCCACATTCTGGCTACCATAGCTCGCCAACGTCCCACATAAGTTGATAGCATTTCATCACTCCTTTGTCTGAGAGCCGTAAGATCGGCTCTTCTGGGTGCCATGTTGAGATTGTACGTGAATCTGTCGACGAAAGGCTGGGAAAGTTGTTCCCAAGTCCTGATGCGATGGCAGTCCAATGATGTGTACCAATCTAGGGCATCGCCCTTCAAAGATTTTTGGAATAAGCGAATGAGGGCCCCTTCATTTCCTGAGATTGCACTCAGCTCTCCACAGAAGGCCTTGAGATGTGTTGTGGGACAACCGCTGCCGTCATATCTTTTGAATTTTGGTACCTCAAAATTTTGAGGTATCTGAGCATCTGGAAAAGGACACAAGTCTCTGAACTTGGTTGAAGGTAGATCGATTCCTTGTTGTCGCTAAAGTTGATTTTACAAGGTCTGGAACTGCTCCCGCAACTCTTCCAGTCCTGCATGATCTGTTCGAACGACTGGTGCCTCTCGGAGTAAGGCATGTTCTTCTTCGGCATAGTGGTCGATGTCATCGACCCTATGGGCTTGAAGAAAAGCAACCACGGGTTGCTGAAATTGATTTGATGACTGAACTGGATTCTGATGAACTTGTGCTTGAGATGAGTGTAATTAAACTGAGACTGTACTGAAGGTTGAACTGGAACTTGCTGGAAATTAACTGGAGATTGCTGAATTGAAGATTGCTGGAAATTAACTAGAGTTTGCTGATTTGAAGATTGCTGAAAATTAACTAGAATCCCATCGGCGGGGATGTGCTGGAATTGAAAAGTGCTCCTGTTTGTAAGAGGCTGAGATGCTGGGAAGTGACTCCCTTGTTGGGTATTCGCCACTGTCCGCTGATTGATGTGGGCTTGACACTGACCCCCATTGTGGGCATTCGCCGGTGTTGTCCCTGCTGCTGGAAATTGAATTGAAATCCCATTGGCGGGGATGTGCTAAAATTGAGTAAAAGTCCCATCGGCGGGGACATGCTGAGAAAGAAAAGGAGTCCCATCGGGGGGGACATGCTGGAATCTACTGAGATTGTTACTTGTAAGATTGATTGGGAGCTGACTAGAAGTTCCTGCGACAGGAATGCTCTGAGACGGCCTTGTCATCACGGGAAGGTACTGAGGAGGATGCCCCATAGCGAAGAGTTGAGATGGCTGCTATCGGTAGTCTTGGGCAGACTCTAATGGTTGTGCTTGATTCGAACTGGAGGCCGGAGGGATTCGGCATGGCGGTTGAGATTGCTGAATTGGGCCAACTTGGTTGTTGGCTGTTGTGGTAGCTTGTGCTTGCATGAATTGCAAGAGCATCTCTTGCATTACTCTCATTCCTTGCGCCAATTCTTGCATGATTGACGTATTCTCAATTGGTTGTTGTGCTAGAGGTTACGCTTCGGCCATCTCGAGGGTGGGGAAGAGGCGAGTTTCCTCTTCGTGGTAGGACATGGCTTGCTGAGCCCGAGTGCGGATTATGCTGCGGAAGGGAAGTTGTTTCCGAAGACGTTGAGCCCGAAGAGGCGCAATGGTGAGGAATATATTCTACTTTTTTTTTGGGTTTTGGGATTTTCTATTTTTTTTTAGTAGAATGCTATGCAGATGAGATTGTATGAGGACTAATAACTTTCAAGTATAGGAGGGATTCTGTTTTTCAAGTTGGATCACGACTAGTGGGACTAGCATGTCCCCAGCGGAGTCGCCATTTTGTGGACGCTCGCCGTTCCGCGCTCCTGAATGTTCTCCCTCCCTTTCTGAAAAGAAGAGGGGGCATACGCGGGAATCGCCGTTTGTGCCACTGGCTTGCCTCGTTCCGAGGGCTTTTATCTGTTGTTGTGTTAAGCTGGATGTGTTTAGATGAGTTTCTATAAGACCAGAGTCGCCACTAGCCAGTTACTTTGAATCTACAGTCGGCTAGACCCCGTAGAAACGTTAGAGAAGGGGATCCGAAGATTCCTTCCTCTAAAATGACTCCTTTTGATCTGTGGCCAGAGATTCGAGGTAAGGGATCACAATTACAGGGTGGGAAGAGGTTAAGCACCCCACACTGCCCGTACCGAAGTACAGTCTCTACTTCACATAATCGAAACTAATACTTGAAAGTTTGATTTAATCCTCGTACATTCTCATGGATGACATGATGCATGAATGCAGGTCTGAACAGTAAAAGTTTTTTATGGGCAGGTTTCCATTAACAGGCAAGCCCAAAGCATACGCTCGAACTGACAGGTGCTTTATGTGGGATGCATGCTGTGTGTTTGGATAATCAAAGTGTTGGTAGTGATATGATAAGCAGGGGGGTTGGAAGAAAAGTAAATGTTGCACTTATGCTAGATACGAATGAGATGATGCTGATAAAAGAGTAGCCGGATGGACGGAGGTGTTGTAAGGGTTTGCTTTGAGTGGCTAGATCAAGACTTGGGTGGCTTGGGAGACTTAGACCAGGGTCAAGCTAGGCTAGACCAGGGCTAGGCTCTTCTCACTTGGGCTCTCCTTGGTGGAATAATGGGCTAAAAGGGTGGAGATGAACTTGGACTAAGGGGATTTCTCTGGGACTTGAGGGATACTTGAATGAGAAGGGGCGGGGGGTATTTATAGCAGCGGGCAGTGGCAGAACTCGTAAATGTTTTTGAGCGACACCCAGGGGGCCGCCCGTACGGTCATTCTGCTTCGGGTTTGGAGTGTACGGCCTCCGAACCTGAAGCAGAAAATCCCGAGGTTTGGAGTTCCGAACCTGCTCCGAGGCTGTGGTTTGGAACTCGTGAGTTGACTGGGTTTGGGAGATGGGTTGACACAGTGAGTTGACTCGATGGGTTGACTCAGTGGGTTAACTCGGTGATTTGACTCAGCGGGTTGACTCACAAAGCTTGACTTTTTTAGGATTTTGACTGGTTTTTCTTATGGGGGGGGGGGGGGGGGGGGGTGTTTGGGCTGATGTTTAGGGGTGAGTTGACTGGGTTCAGGCTTGAGCTGGGTTATGGATTGGGGCTTACAAGGGTGAGTTTGGTTGAGTTTGGACATGGGATTTGGGGGTATGGTCCTCCATTCATTCAGCTATCTCTACCAACATTATAGCCGAAGGTAGGGTGTCTATAATGAGAAAGATACCGTAAGGAGAAATGTTCGGCGCCTTTACGGACGCCAAACTGGTGACTCTCAACGGGAATGTTCCTCCCTTCGTCTTTAAGGCAAAAGATTTAAATTCGATTTATCAAAAAAAATTTCAAAACGCTTTCAAAAAGTATTTCCAAAATGTTCCTAATATAGATTTCTCATGACATACATTTAATTCATACATGCGCATTCTATTTATCATCGAGTTGTATCGCGATTGATAAGGTCGCCTCCCTCTCCTCTTTTGAAAGCCACAAGATGTCCTAATGTGTGTATGGCTGTGCAGAAGAAGAGAGAACCTTAGTAAAGAGAACTAACAACCGAAACAGCAGGAGTGACAGCTACAATGGTCTTCCTTGCATCCGGAGGGTTTTACTTCCCTCAACTCGTAGCACCAGGGGTGACAATAGCTAAAGCTGGTTGGCAGACGGTGCAGAAGCACAGACTAGAGAAGAATACCGAAAGTCTAAGAATCAAATGTGAGTAAATGAAGATGAGTGCAGCAAGACCGTGACCCGACATTGGAAAGCAACAACAAATCATCTAGACCAGCAAGGCGACTATGAAGAAGACCCAGCAGTTCACCCTCACTGTTGACGAATTTCCAGCATTGCCAAAGTCAGTGCGATCGAGCCAAAGACAGCATTAGGTTGTCAAACAAGTCTCTATGAAATCATCCGAAACAATCAACAGTAAGACCAACGCGACTGAGCCGAAGTCGCAGTTGGTGTAAGCAACTATGGTCCAAGTAGTTGAGGAACAACCAGCTAAACAGGACTTCGACTTACCTTTGGTTCAAGAATAGATCGACGAGGTCGTACATGTACTGATGGACATGGCCAGACAGATGAGAGAAATTAAAGAAGCTTTGGCAGCCTTAGAAGCCCAGGGGGCAACCTGAAGCGCAGCCATCCTACTCAGCATTCGAGAGAAAATCACAAGGGGCAGCAGAAGAACCAGTGGCAACAGAACCACAAGTCTGACCAAGGAATGTTGCATTCAAACGCACGACGATGCCTCCGTCGCACGTTATGAGAGAAAATTATCTCAGACAGTATCGAATCTAATGCGCCAAGAAAGGGAAAGAGAAACAAAAGGGAAATATGTTTATCGGGTGACATATCCGCTCGAAGTTGATGAAGTCCCATTCCCCAACAACTTCAAGCGCCCGAAATTTTCGCAGTTCGATGACAGAGGGTCACCTGAAGAGCATATGACCCAGTTCATGACAATGTTAGGGAACTTGTCCGCGGTACCCCAATACTGCCTTAGATTGTTCCAGTCAACGCTGAACGGCAAAGCCTTTCAATGGTACAGTTCGTTGCCTGCAGAATCTATCAGGACGTGGGAATAGATGTATGGTAGTTTCATCTCCAAATTTTTCGCAATGAAACGGGAGATATCATGGACGGATTTGACCATGGTCCATCAGAGAATGGGAGAATCAATGGAGAAGTTCATAGATAGGTGGGGAACTATTGCAGCCGGATAAGTGCCTAATATTGTATAATTAACCCTAGATAGTTAGAGTATTATCATTGTTTTCCCGGTTAATTATCCCTCATTAGGCGAATTTTCAATGTTCAGGTGATCAGGAGAGGTTGCGCAAGATTCAATCCAATCAGGCATTTAAAGACCCAAAAGAGAGCAAGATCAAGTATGAGAATGATCCTGAAGGAAGTCGAACAGTAAAGATCAAAGGATGGATCATGTTCTATGATGGACCGCATCACAGCGACGCTCATTTGGAATTCAAGGCTATGCATTTTTGGATGGTCGTGATTGGGCGATTATACAAGTTAGGACGATCAAGATTGGATGTCCACATAAACGGTGAACCGAGCATCAAGCAACAAGTGGAAATGTTTCATTCCAACTCTTCAACTTGATCTCCACCATTCATACCTGAGGCAACTGGATCAGTCTTCCATCAACCAACGTCACTAGGCTGGAGTCAAACTCACCGTCCACCCATTCACAGCTTCTACCAGCGGAAGAGATCGTATCCAAGTTCATCCACCATTCAATCAAAGGCAATCAGTTGAAGTAGGTTTCCAACCGTCCAACCATTCAGCCCAAGACCATCTTCCAAGTCCGCATCAAGCAGTGGACCACATCCCAATCCACAACCGTCCACTCATTCCAGCATCCTCTGATCATCAACCAACCAGCTCCAGCACGTGTGGAACCATCCATCAACTGGAGCCACCATCAAATCCTAGCATGTCCAGCATCCATCAAGTGGATCATCTAATCATCCAGCCAAACATGGTTAGCTGATGACCATCCAATGAACATCATCAGCCGTCCATCACTGCTTCCCCTTGCATGTGCAACATCTAGCACTGGACGTCTCCAGATCTGGTGGACCCACCATTTCTGTTAGTGCACTGATTTGTGCATTGTATTGTCAATTGCATGATCATTGAGTCAGTCAAGTCTCGTGAGCCCCGATGAAGTTTGAAGACTCAAGACTTGAAGACCAAAGTAGCTTTTCGCACTCAAGTTCAAGCCAAATCAAGATCGGAAGGTAAGTGGCATATAGACAGCCTATAGGATCCCAAAACACCCGTATTTATGGCATTTTAATCATTCCAATCTTAGCCATTTAATCCACGGTCTTAAGGTCAAAATGATCAGTCTTGGACCTTCATTAAGTAGGTGCCCAACTATGAAAATCATAGGAAAATCTCCGTAGTGGGGCACACATATTCAGCTGGAAAACAGCTTGATTTTTGGGCTAGATAAGACCTGCCGACCGGCCGGCCACTGGTCCTTAACAGGCAGTTGATAGGCAAAAAATCACACAGCCGACCGGTCTAAAGACCAGTCGGATAGCAGGTCAGATGGGCCAGCCGACCGGCCGGACGACCGGCCGGACGCTGCATTTTCCAGAAGCACAGCCGACTGGTCTTGACCGGTCGGCCTGCATGTTAAAATCTTCCAGCGAGTACTGGGTAGGTCTGCCGACCGGCCGGCCGACCAGCCGGACAGCAGGTCGGCTGCCCAATCCGACCGTCCGTACAGCAAGTCAGTTAAGCTAAAATCTGTCCAGCGAGTTTTTCGTTTCTGGACCATTTACCCGACCCATCTGAGGACAGGTCGGCTAACAGGTCGGAGCTCAAATCCGACCAACCGAAGGGGTCCCAGGCAGGTCGGAATATGACCGTTTTATGTCCATTTGAGCTCATTTTTGGGCCTCTATAAAAGCATATCTTGAGGTCTTTTATGGGATGACTTGCACACCCATTGGGAGCACTGAAGGGGGCAATTAAGAACATCATCTATCCTTCTTTTGCTCAACATTGCTTAGAGTTCATCATTCAATCCAAGTGATTCATGGCACTTCAATGAACATTCTAAGCTCGGTTTGAAGAATGAACTCAAGCAAGGTATTCATGGCTGACCTAACCCATCTTGGTGAATCTCTTGGTCATCAATAGCATTGAATACTCAAGTTGGTAGTTCCTATCATCACCATTGTATTGAATAGGCAAAAGGAACCCCAACAACTCCTCCCACCTACCCGGCACTAGTATAGGAACATTGTTAATGTCAGATTTTGTAACGAGATCCTCCGGCTTTTCTCCTTCACTCCAGCAGGGATTTCCACCACCAGACCTGAAGCAAGACAGCAAATAAGGGTGGCTGGGGACCAGCCGTTAGCCCTCCGATGCTTAAGTTAGGCCGTAGTAAGAAGAGAAGCCAAGCAAAATGGGACCAAGATTGAATGTTGTGTGCGTACCGTTCTCTTAATGGAGTCGCCCCTTTATATAGATCTGAAGCAACCCAATTTGTTACGTAAGATATCGAAATCCCGATGATGTCGCGTACGATACTGAAATCTCGCTGATTTCGTGGGACAAGATCCTTATCTTTAGAGGCAATATCTAACCCAATAACTCCTTCCGGCAATAACGTTTCTTGATAGCAATCCCCTGAGATTCGGAACCACCAGAGAAGATAAGCCCAAAAACCGACCTATACAGGCTGCTGATCGGCATGGTAATAGTGTTGATTGCTCGTAGTTGGAGTCATAGCTACCGAAAAGGAAGGAGACGCCGAAAGGGTGAAGACTGCCGTGCTGGATGTAACTCTGCTTGGTGTCGCAGAGGGTTTGAACAAGCTGCTCGACGGGAACCGGGTGCTGGAAGTACGAAGACCATCCGAACCAAAAAGACTCAGGACTATTCTGATGTCGGGAGCTGCTTGTGTCAGGGATGCTCGCATTCGTGAGTGCGATTCCTTCTGACGAGCTGAGTAAAGCTGCTCGCATCCGGGAGATGCGACCCCTTCTGACGGACCCGAGTAGAGCTGCTCGCATCCGGGAGATGCGACCCCTTCTGACGAGCCCGAGCAGAGCTGCTCGCATCCGGGAGATGCGACCCTTTCTGACGAGCCCGAGCAGAGCTGCTCGCATCCGGGGAATGCGACCCCTTACCGCGAACATGACCTGGACTCCTCGCATTCACATTGCCGCGATCCTTTACTTCTTGTCAGACTATATTTGCCTACAACAGATGCCCCCCAAACCCTTGATATTGAGGAACTATGCCAAGGGTTTGCTAGTGTTGACAGCTGGGTGCTGGGAGACAATCGCGCATGATTCACTTAACGTGCTTCCGCATTTATGATGGCCAGCTTTCGCGCAGCTTTCTCTACCGCCAGAGATGAAGCGTCAGGCGCCACGTGTTTCCGTATTTAATGCTAGCGTCCGTTCGTCTGGCGTGCCGGATGAGAAGCTGCCGCGTGTCCAGCAAATCAGGCGGAATGATTGCGTATAAATACCGGACTTAGAGAAATTCCTTCATTTCCGAATTCCATTGCTGCGAAGTTTTCTTCTTCTTCTTCCTTCTCTATTCCGGAGTGAAAAACCTCTTTACGGAGGTACCCTTCTTTCTTTTTCCTCATTCATTTCTTCCTCCATCTCCCTTTTATAATGGCGGAAATCTCTGACGAAGAGATTGTTCCTCTGGGAGATGAAACCCCTGACTCCTCTGAATCCAATAACGCCAGAGTACCGGTTGGGAGGTATTCTGCCTCCGGTTACTCTTCTATCCTGACGGAGGAAAGACTCTCTAGCCTTAGAGAGGTTTATAGGGTTCCAGACTCTGTTTTATTCAGACTGCCTGGGAGAGGGGAGACAGCCGATGCACCACCACCTGGGTGTGTGGCTGTTTATGAATACTTCTTCAAAGTGGGCATACATCTTCCCCTCCACCCCTTTATTCGAAACTTCCTCCGTCTCTACAAGATTGCCCCGGGCCAACTTATAGTTAACGGCTGGCGGGTTCTTCTAAGTGCTTTCGTCCTTTGGAAGCAAGCGGGTAACGAGGAGTTAACCGCTGAGGAATTTTTGAGGTTATTCCAGCTGAAGAAGGCGCCAGCTAGCTAGGGTTGGTACTACCTCTGCTTCTGGCACCGGAATAATTTCATTTTGGGGAACCCTTCTTCCAATTGCCCAGGATGGAGAAAGAAGTGGTTCTATGTCTCCGGCATCTGGGAGTCCGAGATGGGATCCGACCCCAAAGGCCATAATGTTAATCGCCATTTTGGCGAAGGTGGGTTAAGTGCCTGTTTACTTGTCCGAAAGGAAACAATAGCCTTGCTGCATTGACGATTTAATGAACTTTCTTTTTTGCTCGCAGGAATTCCAATTGGTGTGAAGCCAAATCTGCGAGGAGGGCTCAACGAGAAACTTGTCAAAGTCTACAAGCTCCCCGCGGCTGCACGCCACGTCAACGCTGCTCTAGAACTTCGTCATCTTTGTGCAGCGGGTCTCACCTTCCGAGAAGAGATGACGAATGTTGGCGACAAGAGAGGCGCACTGGCGGTACTTCCCCGGCTGAAGGGCACTGCCTCGAAGAGGCAAAAGAAAACTGCGGGGGGTCCTTCTAATGCGCCTACTCCCGCAAAGGGGTCTGCTCGCGGACCCCAAGCCGCCTCGGGAGGGGTCGTGACCACTTCTCGTACGACCACGACCCCTCCGGTCAACGTGACCCCTCTCTCCACCGTGCCCCCGCCAGCTGACCTACCTCGCCCTCCAATCATCGAGGTAGCCGACAACTCACCGAAAGGTGATCGGAGAGGGGGAGGCCTCCCTCCAAAGGGGCCTCCAAGCGAGCCTACTACTGCTCGCGAGTTGTTGATGCCCGCCCCTGGCGCCGCGAGTGCTCGCGAGTCGGGGCCCAAGGAGATGGTCGTAGCCCAGGCTTCGGGCTCGGGGACTTTTGTCGTTCCTCCACACTTGCATCCAATATGCGAGTTTATGTTTGACAAAATTTCCCCCAACTCCTTCGGAAGTCTCCCCGAACCAAGCCCCGAAGCCCTCTCCACCGACATCGGGGTGAGATTGTTGCAGGTAACGAGCGCTACACGATTTGTGTTTTTCGTCTCTGATATGGTGGATTGCTTTAATTTACTTCCTTTCTCACACACACATTTTTTTTTATATATAGAGCTTGGATCTCACACTTCGAGTCAGACGTGACATCGAAGCAGCCCGCCGCAGCGTGGAGGATGCGGAGAAGAAGAAGAAGATAATGGAAGTCGAGGTCCAAGGGAGGGACCGCTTGGTGAAGGCCTTGGAGGTTCAAATCACCAAGTTGGACGAAGAGAAGAAGATTCTCCTGGTCAAGATCCTATCCCTGACTGAGCGCTTTCAGTCAGTGGACCTCCAGCTCGCAAAGCTTCAAGAAATCCATACTAAGAGCGAGAAGGAGAAGGAGATTTTTCGCAAGGATAAGGTCCAGCTTGAAGAATGGCTCAAGGATGCTCGGACCAAGTTCGAGGAGGCTCGGACCCAGCTCGAGGAGGCCCAGAAGCGATTTAATCAGCTAAAGGATGATTCCATCCACTGGGAGGAAGAGCGAGTGGCTCTCGTTCAGATGGTATCTGATGAGGGTCCTCGCGCAGTTCAGGAGTTTCGTACTTCTCAACTTTATGACGAGGAGCGATATGATGCGTATGTCGCTGGTCGCGATTTTGCGGTCAGGGTTATGCAGCTAATTGCTCCAACTTTTAACGTTGAGGAGTTCGACAGAGTGGCATTCGAGGTTGCAACTAAAGAACGGGCTGCCGCTGAGAACGAAGTCACCGGGGCAACAGATGCCGCTCCTGCTCCTGAAGCTGGTCCTGAAGCTGAGAGCCGCGAGCCTGCGCAAGATGAGGATGACCAACCCTGACCTCGGCAGCTTCCTATATCATGTATATTTTTTTTTTTTGAGAAGAGATTTGTAATTGTAAGGTCATTATTTTAATGAACACTTACTTTTTTAGTATTGTGTATTCTTCTTTTTCCTTCATTGTTGCTTTGTGTTGATCTCATTTGATTCATCAGGGGATGCAACCCATTAATTCGAGCACGAGCTTCGCTGCTCGCGATTAGGGTGCATGACTGCGACCCATTCGAGCACGAGCCGCGGTGCTCGCGATTAAGGTGCATGACTGCGACCCTTTAATTCGAGCACGAGCTGTGCTGCTCGCATTCTGGAAATGCGATCTCTTTCATCAGTTGCGAGCAACTAACTCATGGAAAAATGAATTAGACTCAATCTGGGGGTCGTGTGACTATGTCCACGTTGAGATAGACTGATCTATCGATTGAGATTTCGATTCTACCATGGGCAGAAGGTTGGTCAAGAGATGGTATACATTCTCTTCAGGGCTATTCAGGTCCATGTAAATGGAGAAGCAACCAACTAGTAACGATTTCAGTCCTACCAAGGGTAGGCAATTGGCCAAGAGGATGTGTAAGCATTCTCTTCTGGGCTATTCAGGTCCATGTAAATGGAATAGCGACCAACAGATATCTTCCACTTTATTCATAAAATGTTGTAATGAACTACATCGAATCTAGGGGTAGTATCGTAGCAAATGCTCCACATGCCAAGGGCGACGTACGGGCTTCCCCCGCATGTCTTCAAGATAATAAGTACCGGGTCGCACAACCCTAATAACCCGATACGGGCCTTCCCAATTTGGATCTAATGAACGAGCAGGAACTCCGAGATTTTGCCTTAGTACCAAATTTTCGGGTTGGAAGGATCTAGGCCGAACCCTAGCATTTCGATATCGAGCAATACGTTGTTGATACGCTGCCACTCGCACTTGAGAAGCATTTCTTCGCTCTTCCAGGAGATCGAGATGAAGTCGGAGGTTTTCTTGATTGCTCGCGGTATCATACTGCTCGATCCGATATGAGGGGACTTGAATTTCCACTGGTACCACTGCGTCAACACCAAATGCTAAGGAGAAAGGAGTTTCACCTGTTGATGTACAAGCCGTGGTTCTATAGGCCCATAATACCTCTGGCAGAAGTTCTGGCCACACCCCTTTACATTCACCTAGCTTGGTCTTTAAATGGTGCTTTATGATTTTATTCACTGCCTCGACCTGGCCATTCGCCTGAGGATGATATGGAGAAGTGCGGAGATTACGTATCTTCCATTTGTCGCAAAATTCATCAAAGGCTGCGTTGTCGAACTGCGTTCCGTTATCGGTAATTATAGTATGAGGAAGTCCGAAACGACATATGATATTTCTCCATATAAACTTAGTAGTTTGTTTTTCAGTAATCTTGGCTAATGGTTCTGCCTCAAACCATTTGGTGAAATAATCAACCGCCATGATCGCGAACCTATTCTGTCCCTTTCCCATAGGTAAGGGCACAATGATTGTTGAACCTCCAATTTATACATTGCATTGCCCATTACACTACATAGTTTGCATGATTTTCATGGTTTAAAGGCCCACCTAACACATGTTTCTGTGATTGTAGGGATGAGAGTGGATTTCATCAAATTGAAGCCAAAAGAATATATTTGAAGACATTGGAGGAAGTCCTGAGATGGATCAAGGAAAGACGAGGAAAGAGAGAGAAAAGAAGATGAAGAAATACAAGGCTGACCGGTCGTCCGACCGGTCAGCCACATCAAAGGAATCAAGTAGAAGAGAGGCCGACCGGTCATGACCGGTCGGCCATGAACACTGAATGAAGGCTGGCCACATTGCATTGGGGCCGACTGGTCATGACCGGTCGGCCATAGGCACTGGATGAAGGATAAAACAGCCCGACCGGTCATGACCGGTCGGGCATGCACGCTGGAACAATGGACAGTCCACACCGACCGGTCATGACCGGTCGGCTGTGCTCTCTGGAGTATTTGAAAAGCCAGGCCGACCGGTCACGACCGGTCGGCTCTGCGTAAGAAGGAGTCCTTTCTAATTCGGGACTCTAAAAATTGCTGCGCAAGGCGTAGCATTTTGCAGAATCCGACGCAAGGGAGGATTGTTGCTATAAAAGGCCACCTAGGGGCTCTCCCTAAGGTATCAGAGAAGAGAAGGAACGTGAGTTTGGAGGCTGAAGGCGACTGTGGAGCGTCTGCAACATCTATCTTCGGGTTTTTCTAGTTTTATGCTTTATTTTTGAGTTTTTAGTTGTAGCATGACTATGCTCGGCTAAAACCTCTCAGCTAAGGCTGAGAGGTGAAGCTTGTAGCCAGTTCTATGTTAATTTCAGTTTGATTTAAGTATTTTTCAATTCAAAGTTGATTTTTCTTATGTTTCAGTCCAATAGGTGGTAGTTTGAGATGTCTTATCTGAGTTTATGTGCTCCGGACATGAATTCCTTTTTAATTCTCTGAGATTATCACAGGTTGCTTGTTTAGATTCGAATTATAGTAATCCTTGAGCAGGCCATAGTCCATAGGCATGGCTGTTACTCCGCAGGCTATGAATTTGAATTCTACATTGATTGAATGGACTTGAACTTGGAAGTTCAACTTGAATTGGATGAATGTGTGTGAATGCTTTATTTTCCAACTAGATAAGAGATAGGACTTCAAATCTAGTTGTGTTCTCTACTTGGATTGACTGAATTGACATAGGATTGCTACAAGTGGATCCTTGAAAGCCTTAGTACATTATATCTCTGATTTTTCATTAAGTTATTGTTTTAATTAAACATCCCATTGAATTTGAAATTTACTCTATTAAACTGAGTTGCTGGAGTAATTAGGAAGCTGTTACTCTTTCCCTGTGGATCGACCTCGGTCTTACCGAGATTTATTACTACATCGCAGCCTTACACTTGAGGCGAGCGAACAAGTTTTTGGCGCCGTTGCCGGGGAAATTAGATAACGGTTTTCAAATAATTTCAGTGGCTGTAGAAGTAGAAATAGTTAGGATTTTTTATTTTCTTAGAACTAACAAGTTTTTCTGTTTTGTAGGAGTTTTTCTCTAGTTCAAGCACATCAGGTGATACCCTTCTAACTTAGCTCCTGCAGAATTTTCTTTCAGTTTCAGATTTTAGTTTTCTAGAATAGGATTAGTTTCAGTTTCTGGTTGAGTGGTTTATGTCCCGTTGGGAATGTAACCATTCAAATCGTCTCCAATCTGAAGGTGGTTTAGTTGGACCTTTGTCAGTCCATAGACGAGTCCGGAATTATCAAGAGCATTGTGAAAGTTTGGGGAGTATGGATCAAACACCCTTAAGGAATCCTCCCCCCCTACTCCAACCACAAACGCAAATCAGGAAGGAGTAGGAGAGAATGAGGTACATAACGTTCCTCCAATGAGATCACTACGGGATTACCTACAACCTGCTCGTACAATTACACCTTCTTGCATAGTTCTACCATCTAACGGTGGGACCCTTGACATAAAACCGGGAGTAATCTAACTTTTACCTAAATTCCATGGGCTAGACTCTGACCGCCCATACTTACACTTGCAAGAATTCGAAGAAGTGTTGGCCACCTTGCATTATCCCAATGTTTCTGGGGATACAATCAGACTTAAACTTTTTCCCTTCACTTTGAAAGAAAGAGCCAAAGATTGGCTTCACTCTCTTAGACCATATTCGATTGGGTCATGGGTTGAGATGAACCGGGAATTCTTGAAAAAGTTCTTCCCGGCTCATAAAACAAACACTCTTCGAAGGGCCATAATGAATTTCTTAGCTAAAGAGGGTGAATCATTCTTTCAATGTTGGGAAAGATTTAAGGAACTCCTGCTTGCTTGCCCACATCATGGCTATGAGAGTTGGCGAATTATAAATTTTTTCAATGATGGATTAAGTTCTAATATGCGCCAATTTGTGGAAATGATGTGCAATGGCGAGTTTATGAGTAAAAATCCAGATGATGCTTGGAGTTACTTGGACATGTTGGCTGAAAACGCCCAATCTTGGGATACCTCGGATAAACCCAAGAACCCCAAGCCTACTCAAGAGAAAGGAGGGATTTATGTCCTTAAAGAGGAAGACGACGTAAATGCAAGGATAGCCAACCTCACAAGGAAGGTTGAGGCCATGGAACTTAGCAAAAATGGAGTTTCCAAGCCCAAGGAAGCTGTTGAAACCACATGTGGGATTTGTCTCACCGACTTACACGCCACGCAAGATTGTCCCACAATTCCTGCATTTAAGGAAGTGCTGCAAGAGACAGCCAATGCCACATATGGTTATCAACGTCCCTTCAATGGACCGGTAGGTAATACGTACAATGAGAGTTGGAAGAACCACCCGAATTTCAGTTGGAAGAATGCCCCAACGGGCAATCCTACCAACTCCCAAAGAGGGCCACCCATGCAAAATATGGCCCCACCTCAATTCTCATTGGAGGATACCTTGAGAGCATTTATGCAAGGGCAAGCGCAAATAAATGAATCAAATCAGCAATTGTTCCAAGAGCTGAAAGTCTCGGTTGATGAGATTAAGGGACGCTTGAATGCTAGGGAAGGGACCTTTCCAGCCCAACCTCAGCCCAATCCTAAGCAAGTACATGAAGTAAGCATCCCTAATCCTTCCAACCAAAACATGGAGCAAGCTAAATCCATTACCACCCTTAGAAGTGGTAAACAAATTGACAAAACTATTCCGGTGAAGGCCGATGAGCCTAATGATCCGGTAAGTTCTGAGGATGAAAATGGATCTAACTTAGCCCCACAACAACCGGAACGCATTTACCAGCCCATAGCACCATTCCCATCGAGATTGGTTGCCCCAAAATCTCTCCCAAATTCTCAAGATATTCTAGAGATTTTCAGACAAGTCAAGATCAATATCCCTTTGCTTTATGCCATCAAACAAATTCCCTCTTATGCCAAGTTTCTAAAAGACCTATGCACAACAAAACGCAAATATAATGTGCAGCAAAAGGCCTTCTTAACTGAGCAAGTTAGTGCCATCCTCACTCAAAAGACTCCCCCAAAATTCAAAGATCCCGGTAGTCCCACAGTCTCATGTATCATTGGAGACTACCGGATTGAACGTGCCTTGTTAGACTTGGGGGCGAGTGTAAACTTGATCCCATACTCAGTATATGAGCAATTGGGCCTTGGTGAATTAAAACCCACCAAAACCACATTGCAACTCGCTGATAGATCTATCCGTGTACCAAGGGGGATAGTTGAGGATGTTCTAGTCCAAGTTGACAAATTCTACTACCCGGTAGATTTTATAGTCTTGGACACACAACCGGTTTTGGATGCTAGCACCCAAATACCGGTGATATTAGGCCGCCCATTCCTTGCCACATCAAACGCAATCATCAATTGCCGGAATGGGGTGATGCAAATATCTTTTGGAAACATGACACTAGAGGTAAATGTGTTTCATTTGGGCAAAAGACATAGGGATGTCGATGATGATGAGTTCTTCGATGTGAACATGCTCGAAACTTTTGAAGAAGAAGAACTCCTCCAACTTGAACCACTAGAAAGCTTGGAGACATGCTTAGCACATATCATGGATTCCGAAGATCCCATCAGTAGCGAGATTGTGCAGGCATTAAATATAGAAAGACCGGTAGTTAATACTAGCCGGTGGAGGCACCACTTTGAAAAATTGCCACCAACCACATCAAGGCCTCTACCGTCTAGCATCAAACCACCGAAGCTTGACCTCAAACCATTGCCATCAGAGCTTAAATATGTATATTTGGGTCAAGACGAAACTTTCCCAGTTGTCATTGCCTCCCACCTAGAAAAAGACCAAGAGCTCAAGTTGATTGAGTTACTCAAAAAACACCGGGAAGCCATAGGTTGGACAATAGCGGATCTCAAAGGGATAGATCCTTCGGTTTGCACTCACCGTATACACCTTGAAGAAAACGCAAAAACGACTAGACAACCTCAAAGACGGTTAAATCCAAACATGATGGAGGTTGTCAAAGCCGAGGTGTTAAAGCTATTGGATGTGGGTATCATCTACCCCATCTCAGATAGCCAATGGGTGAGTCCTACCCAAGTTGTCCCCAAGAAATCCGGTATTACCATCATTGAAAACGCCAACAACGAGCTTATACCGACTAGGGTGACCACCGGTTGGCGTATGTGCATTGATTATAGGAAGCTCAATACGGTCACTAGGAAAGACCACTTCCCTCTCCCATTTATGGATCAAATCTTGGAGAGGTTAGCAGGCCATCCCTATTATTGCTTCCTAGATGGCTATTCCGGATACAACCAAATTGAGATAGCTCCGGAAGACCAAGAGAAAACCACATTTACATGCCCGTTTGGTACCTTCGCTTACCGAAGGATGCCATTCGGGTTATGCAATGCACCCGCCACATTCCAACGATGCATGTTGAGTATTTTCTCGGACATGGTGGGTGAGTTTCTTGAGGTGTTCATGGATGACTTTTCTGTTTTTGGTTGTACTTTTGATGAGTGTCTCGAACACTTGAAGTTGGTCTTGAGGAGGTGTGAGGAAAAACAACTTGTATTAAACTGGGAAAAATGCCATTTCATGGTACAAAGAGGAATAGTCCTTGGACACATCATCTCGTCCAATGGAATAGAAGTAGACCGGGCGAAAATTGATATAATTTCCAATCTACCACCACCCAAAAGCATACGCGATGTGCAGTCCTTCCTTGGACATGCCGGTTTCTATCGAAGGTTTATAAAGGACTTTAGTCACATCTCAAGGCCTTTATGCAACCTTCTACAAAAGGAAAACCAATTTGAGTGGAGTGCCGAATGTCAATTAGCTTTTTCAAAGCTAAAAGACATGTTAACAACCGCTCCTATCATGCAACCACCAGATTGGTCCACTCCTTTTGAGTTGATGTGCGATGCAAGCGATTTTGCTATTGGGGCGGTGTTAGGCCAAAAGAAGGATAAAAAGCCCCATGTCATCTACTACGCAAGTAGGACCTTGAATCCTGCCCAAGTTAACTATTCGACTACGGAGAAAGAGCTCCTAGCTGTCATTTTTGCCTTGGACAAATTCAGGCCATATTTAATAGGATCCAAAGTTATTGTTTATACAGATCATGCGGCGCTGAAATACCTTCTTTCCAAGAAGGATGCTAAGCCCCGTTTGCTAAGATGGATCCTACTCCTTCAAGAATTCGATTTGGAGATCAAAGATAAGAAGGGGGTAGAAAATGTGGTGGCGGATCATTTATCCCGTCTAGTCCTACCAAATTCCATTGACGAGTCACCTATTGAGGACTCATTCCCTGATGAGCAACTCTTTGTTGCTATGCATCCACCATGGTACGCTGATATAGCCAATTATCTTTCCACAGGTGCAATGCCGACTCATTGGACTGCGCAAGACAAACGTAAATTTCTAAGGGAAGTGCGCAGATTTTTCTGGGATGAACCTCTATTGTTTAAATATTGCCCTGACAAAATTATAAGGAGATGCGTCCCCGATGATGAACACAATTCAGTCATCTCCTTTTGTCATGATCAAGCATGTGGGGGTCATTTTTCAACTAAGAAAACAACTGCAAAAATTCTACAGTGTGGTTTTTATTGGCCCACGTTATTTAAGGACACCTACGAATTTTGCAAAGCTTGCGAGCGCTGCCAGAAGTTAGGAGGATTATCCCGTCGAAATATGATGCCTCTCACCCCAATTCAACATCTTGAAGTCTTTGACTGTTGGGGCATCGATTTCATGGGACCATTCCCCTCATCTTTTGAACATGTCTATATTCTGCTTGCCGTAGACTATGTGTCTAAATGGATAGAGGCTATCCCATGTAGAACCAACGATCATCGTACGGTTCTCAAGTTTCTCAAAGAAAATATACTTTCTAGATTTGGGACACCTCGAGCCATTATTAGTGATGGTGGTTCTCACTTTTACAATAGACCTTTTGAAACTTTGATGAAGAAATATGGTATTAGGCACAAAGTGAGTACCCCATACCACCCACAAACAAGTGGACAAGCTGAAATCTCCAATAGGGAAATCAAGCAGATTTTAGAAAAGACGGTGAGACCGGATCGCTACGATTAGATGATGCACTTTGGGCTCACCGTACTGCCTACAAGACACCCATTGGAATGTCCCCTTATAGACTTGTCTATGGGAAAGCTTGCCACTTGCCTGTGGAGATAGAACACAAAGCCTATTGGGCAATTCGGGCCCTAAATTTCGACATAGACAAAGCTAGCTCGCTTCGCAAACTTCAATTAAATGAGCTTGATAAGATCCGGAACGATGCATATGAGAATTCGAGAATTTACAAGAGCAAGATGAAGGCCTTTCATGACAAGCACATTTTAAGGAAATCTTTCCATGAAGGACAGAAAGTGCTCTTGTATAATGCCCGACTTCATCTTTTTCCGGGAAAATTACGATCTCGATGGACCGGCCCATATATTGTTAAAGAAGTTTTTCCTCATGAGGCTGTTGAGATTGAGAATGCAGCGAATGGTGACTGTTTCAAAGTTAATGGACAACGCCTTAAACCATTTGTTGAGAAATTTGATTCAGAGGACATGTCCATCTCCCTGAATGATCCTGTCTATCAGGATGATTGATCTCCTAGTCTGATGGAGGTATAGCATAGGTAGGTTTAGTTTTGTTTTACTGTTTTAGTAGGATTTAGTTGTTGGAATTGCAGACCTCCATGATCGCTCTCTCAGGTACTATTGATTCTCACTCTCTCATATTTTACCATTGTTCTCATGTTCATGCTAACTAACTATCTTTTTACATTGAGGACAATGCAAGATTTGGTTGGGGGGTGAGATGAGATCCCTCATCTAGCATATTGCAACATTTCGAGCTTCATATGCACAAAATTTTTTCGAATTTTCTAACATCTCAAAACTCTTTTAGAAAATTTTGTTTCTATACATTTGAGAGGCTATGAGTAGAAGAGGAGGAGAAACGAAGTGTGTGATGTTGTAGTCTTGAATTTCTTCCAACATAATGGTTTTATATGTTAATTCCCCTATTGTTGTGATTGATAGAAAATTTGAACACCTTTACACCAAGTTCACATTACACGATTTTCATGAGTGACAGGTTTATGTGATTTGTGGATTAGCTAGACTTTGGTTTATAGGTGTTGAGCAGCCAAGCCGGGGTATTTTGTCCATCCTTGTCCATGGTAAAATAATGAAAGATATGGATTTCTACAAATCCTATCTAAGTTAAAAGAACAAGGAAAGAAAGGATGAAATCGGGAAGGAAAGAAAAATGGTGGAAAATTCCGAAAAGGGCTACCTATTACCAACCGGGGGATGGTCGAACCGTAACCAAAGCCGGAAATGGGACGTAGTGTGAAAGCCGTCGGAAGGACGGTAAGACAAATTCCTGTCATAGGCTTGCTGTTGCTCTGTGCACCTTGAAATCCTTGGTCTACTTAATCTATGAAGAAGATGATTCCAAGAACTCATGAGATGATCTTTCACTATGCACACTAGGTGGAATTTGTTCGAGTTCTTCTATTTATCAATCAATCTGCGGGGATTTCATGTAAACACTTTTTATGTTTTGAGAGTCCAAGGTTCAGCTTCTAACACCTAAGTTTTCCAAATTTTACACTTATACATCTTGGGATGGATAGAATCATGGGTTCTGGAAGAGAGTTGGATTTGGAGGTTTGAAACTGTTTCACGCATGTTTTGCTCGGGACTAGCAAAAAGCTGGTTGGGGGGTGTGTTGAACCTCCAATTTATACATTGCATTGCCCATTACACTACATAGTTTGCATGATTTTCATGGTTTAAAGGCCCACCTAACACATGTTTCTGTGATTGTAGGGATGAGAGTGGATTTCATCAAATTGAAGCCAAAAGAATATATTTGAAGACATTGGAGGAAGTCCTGAGATGGATCAAGGAAAGACGAAGAAAGAGAGAGAAAAGAAGATGAAGAAATACAAGGCTGACCGGTCGTCCGACCGGTCAGCCACATCAAAGGAATCAAGTAGAAGAGAGGCCGACCGGTCATGACCGGTCGGCCATGAACACTGAATGAAGGCTGGCCACATTGCATTGGGGCCGACTGGTCATGACCGGTCGGCCATAGGCACTGGATGAAGGATAAAACAGCCCGACCGGTCATGACCGGTCGGGCATGCACGCTGGAACAATGGACAGTCCACACCGACCGGTCATGACCGGTCGGCTGTGCTCTCTGGAGTATTTGAAAAGCCAGGCCGACCGGTCACGACCGGTCGGCTCTGCGTAAGAAGGAGTCCTTTCTAATTCGGGACTCCGAAAATTGCTGCGCAAGGCGTAGGATTTTGCAGAATCCGACGCAAGGGAGGATTGTTGCTATAAAAGGCCACCTAGGGGCTCTCCCTAAGGTATCAGAGAAGAGAAGGAACGTGAGTTTGGAGGCTGAAGGCGACTGTGGAGCGTCTGCAACATCTATCTTCAGGTTTTTCTAGTTTTATGCTTTATTTTTGAGTTTTTAGTTGTAGCATGATTATGCTCGGCTAAAACCTCTCAGCTAAGGCTGAGAGGTGAAGCTTGTAGCCAGTTCTATGTTAATTTCAGTTTGATTTAAGTATTTTTCAATTCAAAGTTGATTTTTCTTATGTTTCAGTCCAATAGGTGGTAGTTTGAGATGTCTTATCTGAGTTTATGTGCTCCGGACATGAATTCCTTTTTAATTCTCTGAGATTATCACAGGTTGCTTGTTTAGATTCGAATTATAGTAATCCTTGAGCAGGCCATAGTCCATAGGCATGGCTGTTACTCCGCAGGCTATGAATTTGAATTCTACATTGATTGAATGGACTTGAACTTGGAAGTTCAACTTGAATTGGATGAATGTGTGTGAATGCTTTATTTTCCAACTAGATAAGAGATAGGACTCAAATCTAGTTGTGTTCTCTACTTGGATTGACTGAATTGACATAGGATTGCTACAAGTGGATCCTTGAAAGCCTTAGTACATTATATCTCTGATTTTTCATTAAGTTATTGTTTTAATTAAACATCCCATTGAATTTGAAATTTACTCTATTAAACTGAGTTGCTGGAGTAATTAGGAAGCTGTTACTCTTTCCCTGTGGATCGACCTCGGTCTTACCGAGATTTATTACTACATCGCAGCCTTACACTTGAGGCGAGCGAACAATGATATCGATCCCCCATTGAGCAAAAGGCCAAGGGCTATCAACTGGGGTCATCCGCTCAGACGGTACACGAGGTATAGGTAGATATCGCTGACACTTGTCGAATTTTTTAGAAAATTCGATGGCGTCTGCTTTCATAGTAGGCCAATAATATCCTTGCCTCATCGCTTTATATGCTAGGGATCGCCCCCTGGGATGGTTACCACATGCCCCCTGGTGTACTTCATCTAGAACACGGAGTGCTTCTTCTGGATGAAGACACCTTAAATAAGGCAAGGAGAAGCTTTTTTGCAACAATATTCCATCCTGTAAGGTGTACCTGGAAGCTCGAAGCCGAATTTGTCTTGCAGCTTTTTTGTCTTCTGGTAGGTATCCATCTCTGAGATAAAGGATGATAGGATCCATCCAGCATGGAGACGATTGTACCGATATAACTTGCTTGAGAGTCACTTGGTCGATACTCAAGTTCTGACGGTGCTCGATGGGGATCGAATCTGATAACTCCGATTCCGGTGCAGAAGCGAGTTTTGCCAAGGAATCGGCAAGTTGGTTCTGCTCGCGAGGGATATGAATTATTTTATAAGTCTTTAGTTTGGCGAGCAGGATAAGGACACGAGACTTGTATAAAGCCATTCTTTCTTCTTTGGCTTCGAATTCACTAAGAACTTGATTGACAATGAGCTGGGAGTCGCTAGGAATTATCAAATTCTGTACTGCGAGGACAATGGCCAGTTCGAGGCCAACAATCAGGGCCTCATATTCTGCTTCATTATTGGAGACGCGTGATTCGAAACGCAGAGCATATTGAAAATGCGACCCGTCGGGAGCCACTAAAATCAGGCCCGCTCCACTGCCAGTGGCCCGCGACGACCCGTCCACGAAGAGCGACCAAGGAGGCTGGTCGCTGGTCATGACATTATCTTCAGAAGAATATGTAAATTCGGCGATGAAGTCAGCCACGGCCTGGCCCTTGACTGCGGTCCTAGGACAGAATGAGATATCATGCTCATTGATCTCGACCGCCCATTTAGTTAAACGCCCGGAAGCCTCAGGTTTTTGAAGGACTTGTCGTAGTGGATGATTTGTTGGTACTAAAATAGCATGGGCTTGAAAGTATGGTCGCAGTTTTTGAACCGCGGTGACTAAGGCTAGGGCCAGTTTCTCCATATCAGAATACCTAGTTTCTGCATCAACCATTGCTCGACTGATATAATAAACGGGCCTTTGCACCCCGGAATCTTCTCTTATTAAAGCGGCGCTAACGGCCGTGGAAGACACAGATAAATAAAGAATGAGTTGCTCATGCGCTACAGGTTTAGATAAAATGGGGGGAGTGCTCATGTATTGCTTCAGTTGCTGAAAAGCTTCTTCACATTGAGGTGTCCACTTCCAATCAGACTTGGCCGTTGCACAGAGGAGTTTGAAGAAGGGCAAGCACTTGTCAGATGCTCGCGAGATGAACCTGTTCAATGATGCGATGCGACCAGCTAGACGCTGGACGTCCTTCAGAGTAACGGGGGATTTCATCTCTATCAATGCTTTAATCTTTTCGGGATTCGCCTCAATTCCACGCTGGCCAACCATGAACCCAAGAAATTTCCCTGCAGACACTCCAAACACGCATTTTTCTGGGTTTAATTTCATTTGATACTTCCTCATCAGATCAAAGGCTTCTCGAAGGTCAGAAATGTGGTTATCTTCAACGATGCTTTTCACGAGCATATCGTCAACATACACTTCCATATTCCTACCAATTTGAGCAGCGAATATTTTGTTGACAAGACGTTGATAAGTGGCCCCTGCATTTTTAAGACCGAATGGCATTACCTGGTAGCAATATAGTCCTCGATCTGTGATGAAGGCAGTATGCTGGCTATCAGGTGGATGCATCATAATCTGGTTGTAACCAGAATAAGCATCCATAAAGCTGAGGAGAGCATGTCCAGCTGTTGAGTCGACCAACTGGTCGATCCGTGGTGTCGGAAAGCTATCTTTGGGACATGCTTTGTTCAAGTCTGAATAGTCGATGCACATCCTCCATTTGCCATTAGCTTTCCGGACGAGAACTACGTTTGTGACCCACTCTGGGTAGTCAACTTCCTTTATGAAATTAGCCGTGAGCAGCTTCTGAACTTCAGTTTTGATTGCCATTTGTCTTTCTGCAGTAAAGGCACGTCGACGCTGATGTACGGGTTTATGCTTCGGGTCAATGTTGAGACGATGTGCGATGACATTGGGATCGATGCCTGGCATATCTTTATGAGACCAAGCAAACACATCCTTGTATTCAGTGAGGAAACGGATCAAATCTTCACGATGGACACTGGTCAAGGAGGACCCGATGTACACGATCTTAGATGGGTCGTCTTCGGTCAGGTGGATCGCCACTGTTTCCTCCCCCGGAGTTCCCGACTTCAGAGCATTTTCTCTCGGATCCAACGAGGTGGTTGAGGGAACTCCGAGTGATCCTTGAGCTATTTCCATGACGGGCGTTGCTTGAGCCTTCTTTCGATCTTGGAGGGCTATCTGGTAACAGGACCGTGCCTCCTGCTGACTTCCTCGCACGACCCCGATGCCGTTTGGGGTAGGAAATTTAACACATAGATATGAAGGGTGCAAGGCCGCTCCAACCTTAGTTAGAGATGCCCGCCCCAAAATGGCGTTATATGCTGATTTTCGATCCACAACGAGGAAGTTTACGAAGACGGTGGTCTTCGCTGGACTCTCCCCAAAAGTGACTGGGAGATCGATACTTCCTTCAGGAGTTACTACCTCTCCTCCAAAGCCGACAAGGGGGGTCGATATTGGCTTGAGGAGGCTTCTGGCAAGTGCCATCTTGTCGAAAGCCTCCAAATACAGAATATCGGCTGAGCTACCTGTATCCACCATAATTCGATGAGTCAGATAATTTGATACCTTCAATGTGACTACGATGGAATCTTCATGAGGGAAGTGAATTCCCGCTGCATCTTCGAGGGTGAAAGAAATTGGAGGATGGCTCGCTTTCGATGAGTTGGACGTTTGTTCCAGCCAATAGATCTGCTGGGGTTCTTTGGACGCCTTTCGAGCGTATGCTTTTCTCGAAGCTTGAGAGTCACCCCCGCAAGCTGGTCCCCCGACGATAGTGCGAATTTCTCCCGTGGGCTCAGTGTCCTCTTGGTTGGTTTGATGATGAGGCGGTTTCTTTTTGCGAGATGAGGTCTTCGCCCTTTCTGGTGATCGATTTTTACGAGCAACATAATCCTGGAGATGGCCTTTTCGAATAAGGGCTTTGATATGGTCTCGTAGAGAGATGGAGTCCTGGGTCCTATGCCCGTGATCTTTGTGAAAGTAACAGAACTTGCTCTTGTCCCTCTTCTCGGGATCGGATTTGATCTTTGCAGGCCACTTCACATATGGCTTGTGTTTAATCTCCATCAGAACCTTTTCAGGAGACTGATTAAGAGGAGTGTAGTTATGATATTTACTAGACTAAGGCTTCCTGGGAGAACGATCGCGCTGGTCACGACGGTATTTCTTATCTGTAGAAGAGGTTCCTTCTGGCTTACGTTTCTTACTCTGTATTCCATGGCGCGTCAATGCGACTTCTTCTGCATTGATATATTTCTGAGCTTTGGCTTGGAATTCTGCCATAGTTTTCGGCGGGCTTTTATCTAAGGCAAACCTGAATTTCTCGCTTGTTATTCCGGCAATGAGGGCTGTAAGACCCTTTTCTTCAGTGTAACCCTCAGTTTGAACGGCTTCGGCAGTGAACCGTACTGTGAACTCCTTTATTGTCTCCCCATGCTGCTGTTTCAGATTCATCAGATGGGAGGCTGGCTTCTTAATGCGAATACTTCCCATGAATTGAGAAAGGAATATCTCCGATAATTGGGAAAAGGAACTGATGGAACGGGGCTTTAACCCCCGGAACCACGTACAGGCTGCATCCTTCAAAGTTAGGGGAAAAGCCCTACACATGATTTCTGAACCATGTCCCTCCAACTCCATGAGGGACCTGTATGTTTCCAGATGTTCCAAAGGGTCGCCAATGCCTGTGTACGGAGCGATAACAGGCGCTCGATACTTTCTGGGTAACGGGGCTTCCATGACCTCGCTGGTGAAGGGAGATTCAGATTGATGTATCGCCGCCATGACGGCCGATGGCCGATTTGCCTGGTATCGCTGTTCCATGACATCAAAATGATCTTGGATTCTTTTGAGATCTCCTTCCCATGGTAGGGTATAGCTAGATGTTTCGGCGGCGGAGCCCTGCGGTTGAGGTTGTCGAGACGAACTGGAATGTGTAGAATGTGGAGACGGCACAGGGGGATGGCCGCCAAGTGGTGGGACCTGTGGTTCGTCCATAGAATGTCTGGAAGCTACCGGTATGGGTTGCGGTGGTAACCCTTCGGAGGGTTGTCTTTGCGGTTCAGGGAAGTGCTGATCAAGCCGGTTTGACAGGGCTTGAACTCCGGCGTTTAGAGTTAGGAGAGTGTTTCCGAGGAAACGTAGGACATCATCTTGATTTCCAGAGGCCTCCAATAATGGGTTTGTTGATGGCATATTCGGGGCTCCTTGAGGGATATTCGTCGGAGCAGGTGGGAGGGCAGGTACGGATTCCATCTCATCAGGCGGAGGAGGTGCCTGTCTTGAAGTTGAAGGATGAACAGCCTTTTTAGGAGGCATCGCCGAAGGAGTTTGATCGGTGGTTAGCACGATTGATTTTGATGATCAAGTCGTTCCCACAGACGGCGCCAGACTGTTAATGTCAGATTTTGTAACGAGATCCTCCGGCTTTTCTCCTTCACTCCAGCAGGGATTTCCACCACCAGACCTGAAGCAAGACAGCAAATAAGGGTGGCTGGGGACCAGCCGTTAGCCCTCCGATGCTTAAGTTAGGCCGCAGTAAGAAGAGAAGCCAAGCAAAACGGGACCAAGATTGAATGTTGTGTGCGTACCGTTCTCTTAATGGAGTCGCCCCTTTATATAGATCTGAAGCAACCCAATTTGTTACGTAAGATATCGAAATCCCGATGATGTCGCGTATGATACTGAAATCTCGCTGATTTCGTGGGACAAGATCCTTATCTTTAGAGGCAATATCTAACCCAATAACTCCTTCCGGCAATAACGTTTCTTGATAGCAATCCCCTGAGATTCGGAACCACCAGAGAAGATAAGCCCAAAAACCGACCTATACAGGCTGCTGATCGGCATGGTAATAGTGCTGATTGCTCGTAGTTGGAGTCATAGCTACCGAAAAGGAAGGAGACGCCGAAAAGGTGAAGACTGCCGTGCTGGATGTAACTCTGCTTGGTGTCGCAGAGGGTTTGAACAAGCTGCTCGACGGGAACCGGGTGCTGGAAGTACGAAGACCATCCGAACCAAAAAGACTCAGGACTATTCTGATGTCGGGAGCTGCTTGTGTCAGGGATGCTCGCATTCGTGAGTGCGATCCCTTCTGACGAGCCGAGTAAAGCTGCTCGCATCCGGGAGATGCGACCCCTTCTGACGGACCCGAGTAGAGCTGCTCGCATCCGGGAGATGCGACCCCTTCTGACGAGCCCGAGCAGAGCTGCTCGCATCCGGGGAATGCGACCCCTTACCGCGAACATGACCTGGACTCCTCGCATTCACATTACCGCGATCCTTTACTTCTTGTCAGACTATATTTGCCTACAACAAACATCATATGCATTGGTAGCTGATCGTGGGAGCTTGGAGAGGAGCTAAGGCATTCGTGAAAGCTGAAGCTACTCATCAACGGCGCTGAATCGGGGCTCAATCGTCTAGGTATGTCTAGTTTTTTAGAGTCCATTTATTGAATCTCTATTCCCTAGATTGGGAAACTTCGGCGGGAGTGTACGTGACCGTCCTTGGATTAGGATTGGTGAGAGTTTGAGATCCAAACTCGTCAAGTCCCTGGATTGGGCCATCGGCGGATGGTAAACGCGGTCCTAGATCAAAGGATGTCAAGGTTGATGGTTAACCTGATTTAAAACCAAGACTATAGTGAAATCCGGCGGTCTCATAGGTTGAGATCGTGAACCGGGAGTGGAGTAGGGAAACCGAACCACTATACATCGTGTGCAATGTGGTGAATGCATTTTGTCAATTTTGTTCCTTGTTGATCAATCTTATAAGTGCTTAACTGTATGCCCATCTTATGTTTGACAAAATGCTCATATGCCATCCTTGAATGATTAATACAAGAATGCATATAAACTGTTTGATGAAATACTTCTCTTAGTAAAGTTGTCAATCGAGTTCGATCTTGGGTGATCAATTGCTATCATTTACATGTGCTTAATTGGTATATTATAGTATAAATGCAATTGAGTTTTTGAATTTGCAAGAAAAATTAAAAAGTCCTATTAACCCCCCCTCTAGGACATAAGCATACCTTCAAGCTTATCTCACTAGCGGTAAAACCGCAATTTCAATTGGTATTAGAGCGGGTTCCTCTTTAAGGGCTTAATTGCCTAGAGGTAGATCCTAAGTAAGCTTGTAAGTATGTCCAACTCCGAGGCAAGTTTGATTTCTAGTCCTCCACACTTTGATGGATCCGATTATACATATTGGAAGGCTAGAATGAGCATATTTTTAATGTCACTAGATCCAGCTATATGTGACATAATTGAGAAAGGTTGGTTGGTCCCTATTGTTCAAACTAAAAGTAAGGGTAAGACCACTTCCACTCCAAAAGATGAATCAAAATGGAGTAAAGAAGAAAGGGCCAATTCTATGAGCAATGTTGAAGCCCTTGATGTAATCCGTTGTGCCCTCTCCCAAGAGGAACAAAATAGAATATCTACTTGCGAATCCACTAAGCAAGCTTGGGAGAAGTTGGAATCTATTTATGAACATTCTTGCACAACTGATTCATCCATGCCCATCCCTTCTACTGAAAGAGTTTTAAGTATCAATTTAAGGAAGAATATGAGCAATGATGAGACATCCTCTAGTAGTGAAGAGGAAGATAATGATGAGGATGACCAATTACAAGATATCTATAATGAGCTCTATTGTGAAAATTTAAAAGTTATGAAAGAGCTCAATAAAGAAAAGATTGAAAAGCAAAAGTTGGAAATTGACCATGTCTCTCTAACTAAAGAAAAGGAAAATGTTCAAAATAAATTGAGAGAGGCAGTAAAAAGAATTGAAGAGCTTGAGCTTGAACTTAAAACAGTTAAATATGAAAATCAAGCTCTAAAACTTGAGGTCAACCAACTTAAGACTTACACTAATGAGAACAAAGACCAAGAGACCCAAAATGCACAAATAAGTAAATCTTGTATTATAGGTAAAGATTTGGAAGAAAAATGGGGTTACAAATATGTCAAGAAAACCCCTTCTCTGGTATTTGTGGAGGTTGAGTCTTCTTCACTTGAGAGCAAACCCAAGTCGGCTCTCTCATGCCACTTTTGTGGAGAGGCGGGACACTTTAAATTTGAATGCCCAATTGCAAAACGACCGCCATGCACCTCAGTCCGACCTCAAATAGTTAAATCTATTGTGACTGAAAGAGTGACTAAAGAAAAGAAGAGCCAACATGGGAAGGCTCCAAAAATTGTGAAGAACTCAACCAAAGTTGAGAATGAAGAAAAATCTCACAAGGTTGGCAAGAAAAGGAAAGTTTCATCCCCTTCTAAAAGATATGATTATGTGGGGGAGATGCTAAAGCAGGTTGCCCATTTGAACCAGAAAATTTAGAATATGGCTAAGGGCAAACAACAAAGGGTTTTTGGGAATCATATTGGCAATTCATATACCCAAAACCAATATTATGCGCCAACCAAGATGAGACATCTAGTTGACATCTTTAGACCTTTGGATTTTAGGAAATCCATGGGTAGCCTTGTGTGCTAGTCAGGTAGTTAGCTATATGTGCATATTGGTAAATTTGAGGACTAAGCCTCATTCTCTTTTGATTAGTCTATCTCTTGTGTATCATGCTCAGATCATTTTGAGTTGAACTAATTGCTTTTGGATTAGCTTGGATTGATTGTGTGCTTTGCTAATCCCTATTGTGGTCAATTTTGCTCAATATTTATAATTCATTTGTGACCATATATATGTTGCATGCTTCATTTGTAGTATGTGACATTCTCGGCTAAGTTTGTGTATCTTGAATTGATTGAATATCATTTAAAGCTTAATTGTTTAATCTTGCCAAGAAAATTCTGTTAATTGTGCTTTATAAGTAAACTTAAGGAAATCTAGCCTCTTTAAACATTTTCTTTCTATCGAACTTATCCTTGTATGCATAATTAGCACAACTAATCTTAAGTTCTTTAGATAGCCATCTCATATGCAATTATTTGTTTATCTGTATGTCTGAGATGATGTGGTTTGATGAATTTTTTTGGCATGTGTAATTATATGAAAATCCTTCAATTAAACATCTTTGCCACATTTAGATGGTTATGGTCATGCTTCCTCCTCATGCTTTATTATAACATATTGGGAGTGATCTGGTAGAAAAATGGGACAACTAGATTCTAAATCCCGTGGTAATAAAGAGCGAAAAATCAAGCAAACCTTAACAATCTTCATCACCCTTCTCTCCCTACATCTATTTATTTGGGAGAAAGCATTTGACCATAACACCTTGAGTTTTACAGAAACATACTCCAATTATGAAGACAGAGATTATTGCCAAGAGGGTCATGAATGGCAAGTAATCTCATAGCCTTATGCAAGCCCCATGAACTTGATCAATCTGTAATATCATGGAAATTCATTGGTGGTTGTGCATTGGGGATTGGCTAAGAAATTATCTGTTTTACAGGTTGTTAGCCTTTAGATAAATGTGGTTTATCATTTTATAGTAAAATCTGAGGTTCTTAGCCTCATCATTTCTGAGCATAGTATGAAAATCTGGTTATAAGATCCTTCATCACAGTTTGTGTTCAATCTTAATCATCTTAGGCATCAAAATCTCATGAAATCATATGGTTGCCTTAAATTTTTTTTGTGTGTAATTCTCATGAACATTTGGCAAACTCAAAAGTTCTTGATTAGGTCATTGACACATCATTTATGATCACGATACGGACCCATCAAAGCGGGTCCCAAAAACTACTCAAGATGAGCATTGTCGTTTAGGTCCGACCGGCCGGTGTCCCCTGTCCGACCGGCCGGCACACGTGCAGCTGGTGCCCCAGAGAAATCCTTTATAAGGGGGAGGTGGTTGAATGTTGTTGTGGTCCGACCGGCCGGTGCCCATGTTCGACCGGCCTGCGTGCGTCCAGCGTGTGCGGCCCTACCCCGTTTTAAAACGGTCGGACCACTTCAATCCTTCTATCTTTCATCTTTTTTCTTTCCCTCTTCTCTCTAAAGGTCTCTCCAGCCCTCCTCTAGGTATCCTAGGTCTTCTTTCAAAGATTGAAGCTCCCAAGAGTGTGCATTCCTCTTCCAAATCCGATTTTTCCCTGTCATCTTCTCCGGTAAGGGTTTCTATTTGTGTATTCATTGTTGCATCCTTTTCTTTTGAAACCTAGGGAAGGTTTGTGTGTATCATTGGCTGCTATCATGTCCTCTCATGCTGGGAGAGATGAGCCCCCTCCTCGGCGTGAACGACGCTCCAAGAAACATCATGATGAGGGGCCCTCCCAACTCAAATCCAAGAAAACCGCTTCCAAGGGAAAAGGGGCAGCTTCAACTTCCAAATCCCCCTCTAAATCCCGAGGTCCTGACACATCTCATCTTGCCAAATGGGCTAAATTCGCTGACCGAGATGTGATTTGTGAGAGATCAGCCTCTACTGTGGACTTGGAACCCTACAATGTTGTAGGCTTATTGAGAGCAATAGATTGGGAGCCGGTGTTGTATATGGGGGGACCTGTGCAAAGAAATATTGTTCTTAAATTTTATGCCTGCTGTCAAGATGTCATCGAAGAGCTCGTGTCCTTCACTGTCCATTACAACAACACTGTATGGACTTTCGGTCTCAAATCCATAGTTGAGGCTCTTCATGTTCCCATTCTTCATCCATGTGATCTTCCTGATATTGCTGAGGAGGCTCCACCTATGCTTGATATGATTAGGGCGCTTTGTGACGGGGAGATCCCTAGGGAGGTTAGCGGTTGTGCTCTTCGGTCTTCATATATGTCGTGGGACTTTTGGATTCTCCACAACTTATTCTTCAAGAACGTCTATACCCGTAAGAGTAACAAAGTTGACTTAACTGAGACCATGGTGACCATTCTGTACCGAGTCAGTCAGGGTGAGAAGATGTGTCTCCCCTCTATGATCATGAGCACCATTCATTCCGTCATTTTGGGGACTGACGATCAGTCAGCAGGCCTTCCATTTGGGTGCCTCATAGGGAAATTTTCCAGCTCTATAGGTCTTGAAGATCCAACCGAAAAACCTGTCAGGCCTATCCTCCTTAACAAATCCATTATCGCCAGAATGGAGATCACTCAAGCAGAGCTTCAACGAAGAAGGGATCAGCAGCAGCAGAGGCAGCAGCAGGAGGTCCCACAACATACTGAGTATGAGTCTGATCCTGCTCTATGATCATATGAGGATCCTCGTCAGCATCCAGGGCGTTTCAGCACTCCAGTTCGCGCATTTTCACGTCGCGGCACATCTTCGCCCTCTGATCATCCATCCTCATCTCCAATTCCTCCTGCATGGCTCACTGAGATTCGCCAGCATCAGGAACGTCTATTTCAGAGACTTGACCGGATTGAGCAGAGGATGGATTAGACAGAGTCTCAGCTGTTTCAGGGGCAGGCCACTCTCCTCGTACAGCACGAGACTATTATGGCTCGCCTTGCCCAGATTGACAGGCGTTTGGAGGATTGGGAGCGAGCTACTCATGGCGATGCACCGCCACCAGATCTGGGCGACGGGACTGATTTCTAGCATCATTATTTGTTGTATCATGTGTCTTGGTCAGGAGTATCTTTTTGGGTGACCAAGACACTTGTCGCTTGTCTTGTTTTGTATTTATACATTTTAGATGACTGGTAGACCATTTGATGTTTGAGCTTTCCAGTCATATCTAGTTATGGCATCACTTGTTTGGATTTTCATCTTTCTTGAGCTTCACAGTTATATCTCTTTATGTCATCACATGTCGAGCTATATTGATATATCTTTTTCAGATAAGTGATCTTTTTCTCGATATATATTTGTGCTTTTAAGTTATATTCGCTTTGAGTCTTGCGCCTTATTGAGTGAGACTAGCCGATTGGGCTATATACACCATTGACTCATGTTATTAGTCCATACCAGTTGGACTATCATCTATGTCCATCTCCAAAAATCATGTAAGAATGCGCTTTTTATATGAAAATCTGATTTTTTGGAGGATGGATGATTCGGGCAACATGCCCAATTCAAGTCTATTTGTGCTATATTGATGAGTTTATTGCATTTTCTTGGTATATTGATAGGGGGAGGTTGGATGGTTTGGACATTAAGCCCTTATGGCTCATGGTTCTGTTTAATATAGCTTAAATGTGGTTCATTGCTCTTGATATACATGCCAGTTGGGGTGGTTGGTTGATTGGGCGAAAGGCCCTCTTGTGCGTAATGATTATTGTATATCAGGTTTCTATGTATTGCTTCTATTCTCCCATATGTTTCATGATCTATCTCTCCTAATTCATGGTTTAGCTTCGCTGCACTTATAGGCAAATCTTTTTTAAGCTAACCCTTGTCAATGACTAACAAAAAGGGGGAGAACTATATCCCACCAAGAAGCCAATTTGTTTTGTAGGCCTTCTTAGGTGCAGATGTTGAGGGGGAGAAATTGAAGATGTTTCGTGTCAGTACATGTCACTTTGTAAAGTTTTTATTATAAATTATATTCTGACATGTAATTAGGTGTAAGTGTTTTTTTTTTTGTTTGTTTTGGGATGTTCATGATACGGAGTAAAAAGGGGCATCCTTGTTGCCTCATGTTGAACTATAAGTAAAATGATTAGTTGAGGCCAACAATAACTAGGGTAGGATCTATTGTCATATCCCCTACCAAACATTGCTCTCCTACTTGGAATGAACCTAAGGGAGAAAAATCTAGGATAAATGAATTCCCTCCCAACAAGCATGTTGGGTCCTATTTATCATACCCAAGGGGGTTGTGATCTAGGTTAGGTAACCTTAGGAGACCATATTGAGCTCAAATACATATCTGAAGATCAAGCCTCATTTTGAGCAAATTGATGAACTTGAGGAATTTAGCCTCTTTGGAACAATAGGAAAATCTGAGGTTTTCAGCCTCATGTTTGTTCTTATGGGCAAATCAGAGGATTTAAGCCTCATTAGTCCACATTCGGTAGTTTAGCCTTGCTTAAACTTGTATATTTGCTTGCTAGCTATCATCCGGCTTAGATTAGCTAATCATCTTGAGTTATATGCTTCATTGAATGCTAATCTTTGTTTAGTTTTGGTCTTGATATACCATAGGGGAGGTTGGTTGATTGGGCTATAAGCCCTTTGTGCTTTCATTGCAAATGTATAACCTTGACCAATTTTGCATGATTAACCTTGTCTAGATATTTACATTTTCTTGTTAATCATGTACCTTAGCATGCTCCATGGTTTTATGAGTCATGCACCCTATACTCTCCTTGTTAGCATGTGCTTATAGTTATAACTGCGACATACTATCTTCTCTTACCTTAGCCTTATTGTTATATCATTAAGAGGGAGAGAATAGTTTGTCAATTGCTAACAAAAAGGGGGAGAAAGATCATGTCCCACCAAAACTAGTTTGCTATGTTTTGTGATGCAGGGATTGACAGGTTATGGGGGAGCAAACTGAAGAGGAGCAGCTTAAATTAGGCATGTCAAGAGTCCTATGTTTAATGCTTTATCAATGTTATATCTTGAACATGTATTTTGTTTTGGTAGGATAAGTTTTGTCACGTAATTGACAAAGGGGGAGATTGTTAGTGCACTGATTTGTGCATTGTATTGTCAATTGCGTGATCATTGAGTCAGTTAAGTCTCGTGAGCCCCAATGAAGTTTGAAGACTCAAGACTTGAAGACCAAAGCAGCTTTCCGCACTCAAGTTCAAGCCAAATCAAGATCGGAAGGTAAGTTGTATATAGACAGCCTATAGGATCCCAAAACACCCATATTTATGGCATTTTAATCATTCCAATCTTAGCCATTTAATCCACGGTCTTAAGGTCAAAATGATCAGTCTTGGACCTTCATTAAGTAGGTGCCCAACTATGAAAATCATAGGAAAATCTCCGTAGTGGGGCACACATATTCAGCTGGAAAACAGCTTGATTTTTGGGCTAGATAAGACCTGCCGACCGACCGGCCACTGGTCCTTAACAGGCAGTTGATAGGCAAAAAATCACACAGCCGACAGGTCTAAAGACCAGTCGGACAGCACGTCGGATGGGTCATCCGACCGACCGGACGACCGGCCGGACGCTGCATTTTCCAGAAGCACAGCCGACCGGTCTTGACCGGTCGGCCTGCATGTTAAAATGTTCAAGCGAGTATTGGGCAGGTTTGCCGACCGGCCGGACAGCAGGTCGGCTGCCCAATCCGACCGGCCGGACGGCAGGTCGGTTAAGCCAAAATCTATCCAGCGAGTTTTTCGTTTCTGGACCATTTACCCGATCCATCTGAGGACAGGTCGGCTAACAGGTCGGAGCTCAAATCCGACCAGCCGGAGGGGGTCCCAGGCAAGTCGGAATATGACCGTTTTATGTCCATGTGAGCTCATTTTTGGGCCTCTATAAAAGCATATCTTGAGGTCTTTTATGGGATGACTTGCACACCCATTGAGAGCACTGAAGGGGGCAATTAAGAACATCATCTATCATTCTTTTGCTCAACATTGCTTAGAGTTCATCATTCAATCCAAGTGATTCATGGCACTTCAATGAACATTCTAAGCTCAGTTTGAAGAATGAACTCAAGCAAGGTATTCATGGCTGACCTAACCCATCTTGTTGAATCTCTTGGTCATCAATAGCCATTGAATACTCAAGTTGGTAGTTCCTATCATCACCATTGTATTGAATAGGCAAAAGGAACCCCAACAACTCCTCCCACCTACCCGGCACTAGTATAGGAACGTCATATGCATTGGTAGCTGATCGTGGGAGCTTTGAGAGGAGCTAAGGCATTCGTGGAAGCTGAAGCTACTCATCAACGGCGCTGAATAGGGGCTCAATCGTCTAGGTATGTCTAGTTTTTTAGAGTCCATTTATTGAATCTCTATTCCCTGGATTGGGAAACTCCGGTGGGAGTGTACGTGACCGTCCTTGGATTAGGATTGGTGAGAGTTTGAGATCCAAACTCATCAAGTCCCTGGATTGGGCCATCGGCGGATGGTAAACGCGGTCCTAGATCAAAGGATGTCAAGGTTGATGGTTAACCTGATTTAAAACCAAGACTATAGTGAAATCCGGTGGTCTCATAGGTTGAGATCGTGAACCGGGAGTGGAGTAGGGAAACCGAACCACTATACATCGTGTGCAATGTGGTGAATGCATTTTGTCAATTTTGTTCCTTGTTGATCAATCTTATAAGTGCTTAACTGTATGCCCATCTTATGTTTGACAAAATGCTCATATGCCATCCTTGAATGATTAATACAAGAATGCATATAAACTGTTTGATGAAATACTTCTCTTAGTAAAGTTGTCAATCGAGTTGGATCGTGGGTGATCAATTGTTATCATTTACATGTGCTTAATTGGTATATTATAGTATAAATGCAATTGAGTTTTTGAATTTGTAAGAAAAATTAAAAAGTCCTATTCACCCCCCCCCCCTCTAGGACATAAGCATACCTTCAAGCTTATCTCACTAGCGGTAAAACGGCAATTTCAATTTTCAGCTCCAATCAACATCGTCCACCAGCATCAACCGTTCGACCAGTTCAACGTGCAGCAGATCTCTGGACGTTCCACACCAACATCAACCATCGTCCATCATGTGGGCCAGCAATAGGAGAACAGCTCCACCGTCCACCTCACATCATGCCATCATCCAGCCCATCCATAGCTGGAAATCAAGTCGTTCATCATGCAGGTTCAGACGATTCATCACCAAAATCAGGTGCAACTGTTCATCGAGAAAGTCCAATGGCCAGCAATGGCTGAATCCTTCATCTTCACCATCAACCGTTTATCACAACCAGGAGTTGGAGGATGTTGAGCCATCCATCATCAGCCCTCCATTTAAGGGAGTCTAGCAAATGGACGTTCCCCACCTCACGTGCAATTAACAAGGTTGGACGTCCCAGCTGTAATTCCATCTGACCTTCTATTCCTCCAGTCACCACACGTGCAGAGGCCCCATCCAATCCATGGTTTAGCGCCAGGCGGGACCCACATCATCATCCATCAGCTTGCACGTGAAGCATGTGCAAGCTGCAATTTCATCTCAACTGTCCAGAAAGTGGGATCCATGACCATCACACGAGCCAGCAGCACAAGGTGGATGATCATCATGTCCAGTAGGAGAGGTTGATCACCGTCTGTTCAACTGGAGTGGTCTGCAACTCCACCAACTGCAGTGGACCCGATCCATCCACCGTCTAAGCTTTATCTCCTTTGCATCCACCATCCATCTTCAAACCATCCAACAATAGTGCACGTTCTTCATCTCTAGCACGTGTGCAGTGTGGAGCTATCATCAGCAACCACCCGTGCAGCTGTCTCCAACGTCCAGTCCAGCAGCCATCTCCTTCAATAGCTGAAACTTCAGCCGTCCAGGGTGGACCATCTCCAGCTGACTGTCTAAAGGTGGACCCCACCTATTGAGCTTGTCCATTAGCTGGATATCACCTCATCAACCTTCCAGCAAGTGGACCAACCTACCACAACTGGGCAGCAAACTCCAACAGGATTGGACGTCCATCAGGTCCCCACCTTCACACGTGCAGCAGATGGAAGCCATCATTACCGTCCAACTGCTTCACATCTAGCCGTCCATCTGTCCACAGTGGACCCCATCTCATCTAGCAGCTCTTAAAGGACTTCCATCACAGTTGCCACATCTCCAACGTTCACCAGCAATGGACGGTTTGGATTGTCCAAATTCTCCATGTGGACATAGTCAACTCCAACTCATGTGGACCTAATTAACTCAGCTTGTCATCTTCCATCCTTGGGCCAAGCAAATGCTTTCTCCATCCTCTTCTATCCATGAGCTCCAAACCTAAACAAAACTTTGCTTTAGGTTTAGAGTGACACCTAGGCTTGGAGTACTTTTCTTGCCACATGTCATCCCAAGCCTAACTCCAAGCCCAAACCTAGAGGAAATTTTCTTGGAGTGCCACCTAGGCTTGAAGTGCCACATAAGCTTCTCAAGAGGCTATAAAAGGAACACTCCTCTCACCCATTTCCATCATCCCTCAAATCCAAGTCTTCTCTTCTTTTCTTCCTTTCCTTTGTAGAAGTAGAGTAGTGTAGTTTTTCTTTTGTAGAAGTTTTAGTCTTTCATTGTAACATGGTTGGATAAACCTCTAGCTAAGGCTAAGGGTGAAGCCTTTGAAGAAATTTGCAAGCTTTGGTTCTTTTGGTTCAACACTTGTGCTTGAATGTTGGAGTTCTCTTTGGTTGATTGGTTCGATTATCCACATCGACGGACGCTATTGTTGTGTAAGCCCCTTGATCCATTGTCGACTCTGGGCACGTTGGATGCATGGGATCCCTTGCACACCGATTAGCTAGTTCATGATCGATAAAGTCCCTTGATCCATCGTCGACTCTGGGCATGATGGATTCTTTGGATTCCCCACGGTCATCGAGCTAGTGCAGGTAAAGTCATAGATCTGTAAAATCTCTTGATCCATTGTAGACTCCGGGCACATTGGATGCTTTAGATTTCCTGCGATCGATAGACGAGATCTTAACGGTTGGATCGATCAATCAAAGCCTCCTATCTTGTAAGTATGTATTTGATGGTATGAATTGTGATCTTATCGGTTGACTTGTTAGCAAAGTTGTTGATCTGTACAATTCCTTGATCCATTGTCGACTCCGGGCACAGTGGATGCTTGGAATTCCTGCGATCAACTAACGAGCGCTTCATGGTTAAATCAATCAATTCAGATCACCATCTTTTATGAAATATGCAAGTAGTTTAACCGTTTTATCTTCTGATTGGAAAGAATCTTTATTTGATTCCAATTGAGTTATAGTTGGAGCAATGAATCAAACCTTGTGGATGAATCAAAGGTAGATCCCTAATGCCTTAGCCCATTTTTCTATTTTTTTCTTTCATCATACACACAACTTACTCCACTCTCGTGGATAATTCAAAATTCATCTCTCATACCTAAACTAATTCCTCTAAGTGTTCTTAACCCCAATCCCTGTGGATCGACCTCGGTCTCACCGAGTATTTTACTACTTCGCTACCTGCACTTAGGTGTGCAATCTTCGGATTGTAACAAAATTTTGGCGCCGTTGTCGGGGATTGTAACGGTTAAGAATATTTTTGGAATTAGTTTTTGTACATATTTACTAACTCTTTTGTTTTATTGATTTTAGGAATTGTCAAGAGCCGAATAATTTTCTTCTCAGGTAACCTCTTCCCTTATCTCTTTTACATGCTTAGTTTGTGCTAAGGTAAGAGTCTTGTGAATTAACCAAAATCATGGATGAAAATGAATTATGGGATGAATACGAAGTGCATCATATGCCACCAAGAAAGAAGACCTTACGCAATTATATGGGTGGGTATGAAATGCACCATGCTCCATCAATTAAGCCCTTACGTGATTACTATTTTGAGGCCGAAATGATTGAAAGAGATTATGGTATTTGTAAGAGCGATGCACACTTAACTAAGGATTGTCCTAAAAAATTTATTTTGTGAATGTTGTATCATCAAGCCAACATCAGAAATGTTTATCAAAGGCCATTTTGTGCCCCAACGTCAAACACATATGGGTCTAATTGGCAAAGTCATCCCAACTGTAGTTGGAGGAATGAACCTACTATTAGTGCTAATAGTAATCCTCAAGAATTTTCTACTAGTACCTCATATGTGCCTTCACCAAGGGAAACCTTAGAGGATACTTTGCAAGCCATCCAAAAGCTTAGAACTTCAATCGAATCTTGCCTTTATAAAATTAAATCTCACCTTGATGTTTGGGAGGAAGGGACCTTTCCAGCCCAACCTCAACCTAACCCCTAGGAGCAATATGAGGAGGATGATTCGAGTTGTTCTAACCTTCAGGAACTTACACATGAATCCTCCCAAGCCATAGACGTCCAATACTCCGATGATGACATGTGCACACAGCAAGGGGATGGTGAGGAGATCCACGAGGATGACACAATTGATACCCTCATAGAGGAAGAATTTCTCATAACATCTTCTTCCGATTCCATGGAAGTCTGTTTAGACCACTTTCTCGATTCCGATGATGAAATGATTTCAGAAGTGGTTACTGCATTATGATACTCAACTTCAGTGCTTGATATGAACCAGTGGGGACCTTGTTTCGAAGAGCTTCCCTCTACCAATTTAGAGCCTTCACCATCAAGTATTGTAGCACCAAAGTTCAGGACTCGAAATTGCATTACTCGTGTATGTCCCATCGGGTCTAACTACGTCTTCATCCTTGTCGAGCGCCAAATTTTCTTCTATCAACTCAAATACCAAGACTTGGCCCTAATCATGGAAGATGAAGAGAATATGGACACCACCATGGATGCCAAATTAAAGCACAAGGGCACCAAGAGAATGCGAGGTGGTCAAGAGAAGAAGGATCCATTCATCTGCACACCATTGCGATATATCAGTGCAGAGGGTACTTACACCCAAAGTAGCTCAGATTCCATCATAAATGATCAATTTGATGGATTGAGCTTGTCTGAGCTACTCAACGAAGGCTCAAGCAAGGGGCAGGAATCGCCTCTGATTGATCGGATCATAGTCATGGTCCCATCTGAGCCGGATGAACCCGGGGAATTACAAAAGATTGGGGATGAGCCTGAAGAAATCACATTCGACACCAAGTCGGATCCCAGCCCCAAATTTATCTTGATGTTTGGACAGGAGGATGTGAGCCCACCTACTGACTCCTTTGGCCCTGCCTCCTGAGGGGAGGGAGTGCAGGGCAGTAGTGGTTCGTAGTCCCCATGACGGCAAAATAAAAGCTGAATTCTCGGCACCTCGAGTTAAATAAGGAAACCTTCATTGCAGTCATTACTCAGGGTCTCTTAAAAAAAAGACAAAGAAAAAAAACTGAAGAGAATAAAAAAAATTAGTAGTTAGGATGTTAGTATCCATGTCTTTTATTTTCTATTTTTTCTGGTAATTCATCCTTTCAGAAAATCTCTACCCTTTATTCTTCACCTTTATAGTTGCTCTCATGTTGATTATGATTTTCTATGCATTTATTTTATTTCAACATTGAGGACAATGTATCATTTAAGTTGGGGAGAGTAATTCCTGCAAATAAATTCTTCCAATTGCCTATATTTTTGTTATTTTTTATCATTTTGAAAAAAAAATCTATGAATTTATGTGCTTTTGAAATAATTTGAATATTAGAATGAAAAGGCATTTAATGATGACAATGTTAAAGCTTGGACTTTAGTTGCTTTAGTAAATTTCAAAATTGAGTTCTTTCCATTAATTCTTTATTAGAAAATGATAAACATTGATTGAGTCATGAATTTTCACAGCTCACTGTTGAGCTCTTAATTGTGCATATTCTAACCCCAATTCATCACTCATTATGCAAGGTTTTCATGATTTGTAAACTAATCTAATGCATGGATATGTGATTGTAGGAATGAGAGAGAGGAATCATCAAAGAGAGACTTAAAGACACTATTTAGAAGCAGAGAAGATCAAAAGACCAAGTGTCGAAGGATGAAAGAAAGAAGTCAGAGAAAAGAAGAAAGAAAGCAGAAGAGCACACCCAAGACCGGTCGTCCGACCGGTCGTCCGACACGTCTGTACATTCAACAGAAGTACCCCAGAAGCCACAGCTCTCTGGACCATCCAAGACCGGTCGTGCGACCGGTCGTCCACACCTCAGACCGGTCATGCGACCGGTCCTTGAATTAAAATTGCAGGATGGAATTTTTACAAAACTCTCTGGACAGTTTTGGAACTTTTGCGACCAGTCGTGCGACCGGTCGTCCAGTAACTCAGACCGGTCGTGCGACCAGTCGTCTGTGTAATGAGGTGTGTTCTACAAGTCCCGAAATTCTCTGCGCACTGCGTACTTTCACGCAATTTCTGGAAGATTCTGATGCTGCGGAGCCTCCCCACTATAAAAGGACACCTAGGGATCGTTCCTAGGGTATCTTGGAAAAGTTTGAGCAACGTGGGAGGCGACGGAAGTGGATTTCGGAGTTCCACAGCTCCTCCTAGTTTGTTTACTGTTTTCATGTTTTCCTTAGTTGTTTCATGTTTCCTTGGATCATGAACGGCTAAACCTCTTAGCTAGGGCTAAGAGGTGAAGCTTGTAGTGAATGTAAGATGTTTCAATTCGTTTAAGTTGGTTTTTAAGATTGGAATTCATGTTTATGAACAAGGGTTTGAAGTTTAATTCAAGTTCTAAGTAGTTTTTCTTAGTCTTATGATGACTCATGGATGTTTGGGAGAATTACTTGAGTTCTTAATGGTTGTGTGATAGTCTAGACCTGTATGATCCGAGGAATTGGAGTACGCTCTAGTACTATGATCTTCATGTGGGAACTTCCTACCAAAGTTCTACTTTTTTTGAAAATCTGTGGTATGTGGGACTGTGCATGTGATTTGAATCAAGTTCAAATCATGATCTAGCTTTGTCTTGTGACAGGACTTAATGATGGTTATGATTGTGAACTTAGTCTATTGGAATTGGGACTGACCTATGCAATTGAGTATGCTCGTCCTAGCTTGCATTGAGTGAATCATGTACATTGGTTTTACATAAGGCAGATTATTGGTTTTAACAGTTCTATCATCCGACTAGATAGATCTTAATTTCGATTCTAGTTGAGAAAGTGAGAAACCACAGCGAATTGAGCATCAAGGATTGCTACAAGTGGATCCTTGAACCCCTAGTGCCTTTTATTAATTGATTACTTCAGTTTAGTTCAACATTGCTACTTACATCAATCTACTAAAAATCTGGTTGTTAGCTTCTCAATAAAAACTATTATATGTGTTTGTGAATCCCTACATAAGTCTCTATGGATCGACCTCAGTCTTACCGAGTTTATTACTACATCGCAACCCTACACTTGGGGAAGCGAACACTCACATCTAGCTTGCATTGCCAGGATTTGAGTTTGATATTATTATGTTGACTTGATGATTGTTGAGAGTGATAGGAACCAAGCCTGGAGATCCTTGTCTATGTTGTTCATAGAAAAGTGAAAAAAAAAGAGAAAAAAAGAGAATATTTATAGTAATTTGGGGCAAGGATTTTCATCCATTGTCGTTACCATTACAAAACATTACCATAGTACGAAGTGAGCCTTTTGGAGTCTTCGGCTATAAGTTCTTGATTGAAAAAAAAAATCGAAAGCTGGAAAAATATTGAAAAGAATAGTAGCAAGGTTCGGAATCAGTGACTTGGTTGATCTGACCATTCTCTTCTATCATTAGCGTTAATATGAAAGTAGAAAACTAAACCCCCCCTAGTTGTGTTAAGGTTAGATTTCACTATACACCATGAAACTTGATGTTTAGAATGTTTCTACTAAATAATTAATGCTTTGAACTCGATTAAGTTGTTTACTAAGTTGCTAGAATCTAGATTTAAATATACTCAAAACTATATGCCTTGGAAATTCTACTATTTAGGAACTTGAAGAATCACATAAATACTTGGAGTCTTTTCTTCTTTTATTTTTGTTTTATTAGAGAATAAGAGGAAGTCTCGAGATTGTTTTGATTGGTGAAAATAGTCTGAGGATAAGATTGATTGCATTATTTTGAAAAATCCTTGGACTATTTTCGCATGTTTTGCTCGAGACTAGCAAAATGATGGTTGGGGACTGTGATAAGTGCCTAATATTGTATAATTAACCCTAGATATTTAGAGTATTATCATTGTTTCCCCGGTTAATTATCCCTCATTAGGCGAATTTTCAATGTTCAAGTGATCAGGAGAGGTTGCGCAAGATTCAATCCAATCAGGTATTTAAAGACCCAAAAGAGAGCAAGATCAAGTATGAGAACGATCTTGAAAGAAGTCGAACCGTAAAGATCAAAGGATGGATCATGTTCTATGATGGACCGCATCACAGCGTCGCTCATTTGGAATTCTAGGCTATGCATTTTTGGATAGTCGTGATTGGGCGATTATACAAGTTTGGACGATTAAGATTGGATGTCCACAGAAAGGGTGAACCGAGCATCAAGCAACAAGTGGAAATGTTTCATTACAACCGTTCAGCTTGATCTCCACCATTCATACCTGAGGCAACTAGATCAGTCTTCCATCAACCAACGTCGCTAGGCTGGAGTCAAACTCACCGTCCACCCATTCAGAGCTTCTACCAGCGAAAGAGATCGTATCCAAGTTCATCCACCGTTCAATCAAGGCAATCAGTTGAAGTAGGTTTCCAACCATCCAACCATTCGGCCCAAGACCATCTTCCAAGTCTGCATTAAGCAGTGGACCACATCCCAATCCGCAACCGTCCACTCATTCCAGCATCCTCTGATCATCAACCGTCAAGCTCCAACACGTGTGGAACCATCCATCAGCTGGACCCACCATCAAATCCCAGCACGTCCAGCATCCATCAAGTGGATCGTCCAATCATCCAGCCAAACATGGTTAGCTAATGACCATCCAATGAACATCATCAGCCGTCCATCACTGCTTCCCCTTGCATGTGCAACATCCAGCACTGGACGTCTCCAGATCTGGTGGACCCACCATTTCCAGCTCCAATCAACACCATCCACCAGCATCAACCGTTCGACCAGCTCAACGTGCAGCAGGTCTCTGGACGTTCCACACCAGCATGAACCATCGTCCATCATGTGGGCCAGCAATAGGAGAACAGCTCCACCGTCCACCTCACATCATGCCATCATCCAGCCCATCTAGAGCTGGAAATCCAGCCGTTCATCATGCAGGTTCAGACGATTCATCACCAAAAGCAGGTGCAACTGTTCGTCCAGAAAATCCAATGGCCAGTAATGGCTGAATCCTTCATCTCCACCATCAACCGTTCATCACAACCAGGAGTTGGAGGATGTTGAGCCATCCATCATCAGCCCTCCATTTAAGGGAGTCCAGCAAATGGATGTTCCCCACCTCACGTGCAATTAACAAGGTTGGACGTCCCAGCTGCAATTCCATCTGACCGTCTAATCCTCCAGTCACCACACGTGCAGAGGCCCCATCCAATCCATGGTCCAGTGCCAGGTGGGACCCACATCATCATCCATCAGCTTGCACGTGAAGCATGTGCAAGCTGCAATTTCATCTCGACAGTCCAGAAGGTGGGATCCATGACCATCACATGAGCCAGGAGCACAAGGTGGACGATCATCACGTCCAGCAGGAGAAATTCATCACCGTCTGTCCAACTGGAGTGGTCTGCAACTCCACCAACTGTAGTGGACCTGATCCATCCACCGTCCAAGCTTCATCTCCTTCGCATCCACCATCCATCTTCAAACTGTCTAACAGTAGTGCACGTTCTTCATCTCCAGCATGTGTGCAGTGTGGAGCTATCATCAGCAACCACCCATGCAGCTGCCTTCAACGTCCAGTCCAGCACCCATCTCCTGCAGTAGCTGAAACTTCAGTCGTCTAAGGTGGACCATCTCCAGCTGACTGTCTAAAGGTGGACCCCACCTATTGAGCTTGTCCATCAGCTGGATATCACCTCATCAACCGTCCAGCAAGTGGACCTACCTACCACAACAGGGCAGCAAACTCCAGCAGGATTGGACATCCATCAGGTCCCCACCTTCACACGTGCAGCAGATGGAAGCCATCATCACCGTCCAGCTACTTCACATCTAGCCGTCCATCTATCCACAGTGGACCCCATCTCATCCAGCAGCTCTTGAAGGGCTTCCATCACGGCTGCCCTATCTCCAACGTTCACCAGCAATGGCCAGTTCGGATTGTCCAAATTCTCCATATGGACCTAGTCAACTCCAACTCATGTGGACCCAATTAACTCACCTTGTCATCTTCCATCCTTGGGCCAAGCAAATGCTTTCTCCATCCTCTTTTATCCATGAGCTTCAAACTTAGATAAAACTTTGCTTTAGGTTTGGAGTGACACCTAGGCTTGGAGTACTTTTCTTGCCACGTGTCATCCCAAGCCTAACTCCAAGCCCAAACCTAGAGGAAATTGGCTTGGAGTGCCACATAAGCTTCTCAAGAGGCTATAAAAGGTGCACTCCTCTCACTCATTTCCCTCATCCCTCAAATCCAAGTCTTCTCTTCTTTTCTTCCTTTCCTTTGTAGAAGTAGAGTAGTGTAGTTTTTCCTTTGTAGAAGTTTTAGTCTTTCATTGTAGCACGGTTGGCTAAACCTCTAGCTAAGGCTAGGGGTGAAGCCTTTGAAGAAATTTGCAAGCTTTGGTTCTTTTGGTTCAACAATTGTGCTTGAATGTTGGAGTTCTCTATGGATGATTGGTTCGGTTATCCGTATCGGTGAACGCTATTGTTGTGTAAGCCCCTTGATCCATCGTCAACTCTAGGCACTTTGGATGCTTGGGATTCCTTGCACACCAATTAGCTAGTTCATGATCGATAAAGTCCCTTGATCCATTCTCGACTCCGGGCATGATGGATGCTTTGGATTCCCTACGGTCATCGAGCTAGTGCAGGTAAAGTCATCGATTTGTAAAATCTCTTGATCCATTTTAGATTCCGGGCACATTGGATGCTTTGAATTCCCTGCGATCGATAGACGAGATCTTAACGGTTGGATCGGTCAATCAAAGTCTCCTATCTTGTAAGTATGCATTTGATTGTATGAATTGTGATCTTATCGATTGACTTGTTAGCAAAGTTGTTGATCTGTACAATTCCTTGATCCACTATCGACTCCGAGCATAGTGGATGCTTGGAATTCCCTGTGATCAACTAACGAGTGCTTCATGGTCAAATTAATCGGTTCAGATCACCATCCTTTATGAAATATGTAAGTAGTTTAACCGTTTTGTCTTTCGATTGGAATGGATCTTTATTTGATTCCAATTGAGTTATAGTTGGACCAATGAATCAAACTTTGCGGATGAATCAAAGGTGGATCCCTAATGCCTTAGCCCCTTTTTCTATTTTTGTCTTTCATCATACACACAAGTTGCTCTACTCTCGTGGATAATTCAGATTTAATCTCTCATACCTAAACTAATTCCTCTAAGTGTTCTTAACCCCAATCCCTGTGGATCGACCTCGGTCTCACCGAGTATTTTACTACTTCGCTACCTGCACTTGGGTGTGCAATCTTTGGATTGTAGCACAGCCCAATGTTGTGAGCTGCCAAGTGAAATAGAGCAGGTGAAAATATGTGCAGGCCATGGTGCGATGGTCTCGTTCGGATTATCTGGAAACAACTTCTGGACATTTCGAGACTTGGCCACTAGGGCTCGTATGGTAGAAGGAGCTGCACTAGGAGCCCTGTTCAAGGCAGAGAAACCAAGGCGCAAGGTTGGAAGGACAGCCGCAACAAATTACATTGACAAGAGTAAGGGTTTAAAAGACTGAAAGCACCCGAATCCAAAGCAAAAGCTAGAGCTGAAGCCAGCGGAAGCCCAAGCTAGAGACAATGAACCTCATAGGCCATAGAGGCTGAGAAGAATGACTATTACTAAATGAGATAGAGCGAACGAGTCGTATTCGTTTGATCTAGAAGACATTGTGTCACAGTTAGTAGAAGAAGGAGAAATACGATTGCCAGAACCAGTCCGACTGGATGAAGTGGGACGAGTGGACGACCCCAATTACTGCAAGTACCATCAATGTATAAGCCACAAGACTGAGGAATGTTTCGTTCTAAAAGGAAGGATACTACAGATGATTAGTCAAGGGGTGATAAACTTGAAGGGGGAAGAGGCTGGCAAGAATGCGTCGGTTGTAGTATCTGTGGCCCTAGCACCAGTCGAGACCAAGTGTTGAGCTTTGAATTATGCATATTCTAACCCCAATTCATCACACATTATGCATGGTTTGTAGTTTAAAGACTAATCTAATACATGTTTTTGTGATTGTAAGAATGTGAGAGAGACTTCACCAATATGATGTCAAAAGACCCACTTTGTATGCATCGAAGATCAATAGAACAAGTGCCAAGATGTGGAAGAATGATGCAAAGAGGAAAGAGAGGAAGAAATCAAGCGAAGCAAGTCCAAATCGAAACGAAGGAAAAGTGCAAAAACATGCAATTCCGATTGATCCCTAATAGGTCTCCGATCAATTAGTAGACATATTCCGATAGGTTCCGATCAATCGGACCATCCATCGGACACACCTGAAAAACTGAATTTTTGAATAAATCTCTGGACACTTTTTCGATCCATCAGAAGATGTCTGATCAATCGATCAGGGGTGTTCCGATCAATCAGAATCATGTCCAATCAATCAGACTTAAGGATGAAAAATAGCAACTCTCTGGACACTTTTCCATCCGATCAATTGAAGACCACATTCCGATCAATCGGACCCGTTCGCGCAACTGCGTAACTATTTCATAAATTTTAGAAGATTCCAAGGTGGTGGTGGATTTTTGTTCGCTTCCCCAAGTGTAGGGTTGCGATGTAGTAATAATTCGATAGAGATCGAGATCGTTCTCAGGGACTTGTTAGGAATTCACAAAATTACTTCTAATATTTTCTAATTGAGAGCTAACTAAACAGATTTCTAGAATTGAATGTGGATAGGATTCTTAAACTAAAAGTGAATGTAATCAATATAAAAGAGCACTAGGGGTCCAAGGATCCACTTGTAGCAATCCTTGATGGATAATTCGCAGAGGTTTCCCAATTACACAACTAGAATCGAAATCAAATCCTATCTAGTCGGATGATAGAGCGGTTATAACATACAATCTGTCATATGTGTGATTTATATACATGATTCCCTCAATTCAAGTTAGGACTTGAGAACACTCAATTGCATAGGTCAATCCTAGTTCTAATAGACTAATATCACAATCATAATCATCATTAAACTCGGTCATAAAGCATAATTAGATCAAGATTTGAACTTTATTCAAATCACATACACAATCACACATAACAGAAATTCCAGAAAAGTAGAACTCTTGGCATGAAGTTCCCACATGAGAATCCAAGTCTAGAGTGTCTTGAATCCGATTCCTCAAAGCGTACAGGTCTAGACTCATTCAAAACAATTAATAACTAAAGCAACTCTTCCAAACATCCATGAGCCATCATAAGATTAAGAAAAGTACTTAGAACTTCATTTAAACTTTATTCAAACTTCAAACCATTGTTCTTTAATGAAAATTCAACTTGAAAACATAAAAATGAATTAAAGCATCTTAGATTCATTACAACCTTCACCTCTTAGCCCTAGTTAAGAGGTTTAGCTGTTCATGATCCAAGGAAACATGAAAACAACTAAAAACATGAACTAGAAACCAACAAACTAGAGGGAGTTGTAGAACTCCAATTCCATCTTTCTCCCCCTCTCACCTTCGTAGATCTCTTCTAGGATGCCTTAGGAACAATCCCTAGGTGTCCTTTCTATAGTAGAGAGGCCCTACCACCTCAGAATCTTTCAGAATTGCGCAATACTTATGTACTTGCGCCTAAAAAATCGGAGCTTGTTAAAGAAGTTGCTGAATTTCAGCAAATTACACTAGCTACCTGTTGGCTGACCGGTCTTGACCGGTCGAGATGGTTGGCTGACCGGTCTAGACCGGTCTAGCAGAGGTCCAGAGAGTCCAGAGGGGTGCCCGACCTGTTGGTCAACCGATCTAGACCGGTCGGACTGGGTTGTAGAGGGGTGCCCGACCTGTTGGTCAACCGGTCTAGACCGGTCGGACTGGGTTGGCCTTACTCCAGGGGCTTCATATAAGGGAGAAGTGGGATGGCCGACCGGTCTTGACCCGTCGGACCTATTTGGCTGACCGGTCAAGCCTTCCTTTTTTTTCATTTTTCTCTCTTTCTTCTCTCTCTTCTCTCCTTCTTTCTTCATGATTCTTTGGCCCACCTTGGGTATTCATCCAAGGGTCCTAAATATGCTCTTGTAGTCATCAATTGAGTGAACTCTCTCTCATTCCTATAATCACAAAAACCATGCATTAGAATAGTCTTTAAGCTTGAAAACCATGCATAATTAGTGATGAAATGGGGTTAGAATATACATATTTAAGCACTCAACAATTTTTACTATAAAAAGGGACCTCTACGTTCTTCTTAGAGCATCATAGAAGTACATTAAAGTCATGGGAGGTGGAGAGGATCATCGTGGAGCGTTTGCAACTCCTCCAACTAGGGTTTTATAGTTTTTCTATGCTTTAAATTAGTTTTTCTTTTTATTCTAGTTATAGTACGACAATATTTGGCTATAACCTCTTGGCTAGGGCTAAGAGATGAAGCTTATAGCTAGTTTCAATGTTCAATTCGTTTATTTCAAGTACTCTTACTTCAAGTTTGGATTTTTAAGTTCTACTTTGAATAAAGTTGGTATTTTTAGAAGTTTTACAAGAGTTCATGTGCTTCGGACATGAGTTCCTTGCAATTCTCTGAGATTGCGATGATTGGTTTGATTAGATTCGAATTGTAGTAACCCTAGAGTATACCATAATCTCTTGGTATAGCTGTTACTTTGAAGGTTACGAGTTTGAATTCTACATGCTTCATTAGAACTAGAATTCTAAATTTCCAGTTTCGAGTGGGTTGTTTGTAATTGAATGCCATATCTTCCAATTAGATGAGAGATAAAACTTTGATTTTAATTGTGTTTGTGCTTGGATGAATGGGTTTGCATTGGACTACTACAAGTGGATCCTTAAAGCTCTAGTTTTGTTTAAATCTCAGATTTCCTTCTTCTTTAGTTGTCGTTTTTACTTAGTTCTTAAAATTGAATTCCAAAATTGTTTAAATTGAAGTTATTAGAATAATTCAGATTGTTTACTCTAATTCCTTGTGGATCGACCTCGGTCTCACTGAGTTATTACTAAATCGCAAGTTAATTCAGATTGTTGACTCTAATTCCCTTAAAATTGAATAATGTTCACTTGCCTCAAGTGCAAGGCTGCAATGTTATAATAATCTCAGTAAGACTGAGGTCGATCCACGGGGAATTAGGGTAAACCAATTCAAACTATTCTAGAAACTTCAACTTCAATGATTTCAGATTTCAATTTCATAAACTAAGCAAAAAATAATAACTTCGTAAAAATCTGTAATTAATGGAAATAAGGCCTTTTTAAGGATCCGCTTGTAGTAGTCCCATGTGAATTCATTCATCCAAGCATAAACACAACTAGATTTGAAGTTCTATCTCTTTTCTAGTTGGAAGATTTAGCATTCAAACATAAACAATCCCCACTTAAGTCAGAAATTAAGATTCTAGTTCTAATGAAGCACATAGAATTCAAATATGTAGCTTTCGAAGTAACAGCCATGCCAAGAGGCTATGGCATGCTTTAGGGTTACTACAATTCGAATATAATCAATCCAAACATGATAATCTCAGAGAATTACAAAGAACTCATGTCTAAAGCACATGAACTCTCATAAAACATCCAAAAATACCAACTTTATTCAAACTACAACTTAAAAATCCAAACTTAAAGTAGAGTACTTGAATCAAAGGAATTCTATGTGATAATTAGCTATAAGCTTCACCTCTTAGCCTTAGCTAAGAGGTTCTAGCTGAGCATTATCATGCTTCAACTAAAAACCATGGAAAGCTAATAGAAAACATGAAAAACTGAATTCGGGATAATTATAGACACTCTACGACGACCTCTTCTCCTCCCATAAAGTCCCAAGCCTTCTATGATGCCTTAGCTACAATCCCTAGGTGTCCTTTTATAATGGAGAGGCTTCATCGCCCCAGAACATTCTAGATTTGCGTAAGAGGTTACGCACTGCACAACAATTTTTGAAACTTGAAGTACCGGAACTCGAATTTTCAAGTGGCCAACTGGTCAAGCTTGGCTGGCCGACCGGTTTTGACAGGTCGGACCTGTCTGATGAAGGTCTAGAGAGTGTGGGAACTGGCTGACCGATCTTAACCGATCGGACCAGTCTGGTCCTTGTTCTAGCAGGTTGAGAGGGAGAGCTTCTTGGTGGCCGACCAGTCAAGACTGGTCAAGCCTCATTTGCTTCATTTCTTTCTCTCTTCTCTCATTTTTTCTTCTTCCTTCTTTGGTCTACCTTTGGGCATCATTGAAATAGCTTCTAAATGCTTCTTTTAAGCGTCAATTTGGTGAAGTCTCTCACTTATTCCTACAACCATACAACATGTATTGGATTAGCCTTTTAACCATGCAAACCATGCATAAAATGTTATGTAATGGGTTAAAATATGTATAAATTAGAAGCTCAACACACTCCCCAACCAGCATTTTGCTAGTCTCGAGCAAAACATGCGTGAAACAATCCCCTTCTCTGAAAACTCAACTCTCTCGTGGAAACTATGCTTCTCTAGACTTTAAGACATATACGTGCAAATTTTAGAAAAACTAAATGATGAGAAATTGAAGTCCTAAGCTTTCTAAACATAATAAGTGTTCACATAGAATCTCCACTGGTTTATTGATAAATAGACGAATCCGAACATGTATGGTTTAGTGTGTATTGTGCATGTTCATCTCATGACTTTCCAGGATTACCTTCTTCATAAATCAGCTAAATAAAAGATCTAAAAGTGTACAAAATCAACCAAATGCCTATAACAAGAATTTGTCTTACCATTCCTTCGACGTCTTTCACACGACTTCCCATTTCCATCTTTGGTTACAGGTAGACTATCCCCTGGTTGGCAATAGGTAGCCCTTTTCAAAAAAATTCACAAATATTTAATGAGCACCACATCCTCATTCTCTTTTTTTCATAAACATTAGATAGGATTTTTGGAAATCCTTATCTTTCATTCTTTTCTCTTATTTCACATGAAAAAGGATGGACAAAGTTCCCTAGTATGGTTCCATAACACCTTAAATCTCAGTTAAGCCAACTTACAAATCTTCATAATCCTTTTAACTCATGAGAATCATGTAATGTGAACTAGACTCAAAAGTGTTCAAATGTTCTATCGATCACATAAATAGGGGAATTGAAATAAAAACTATTATGTTTAAGTTAATTTAGAGATCTCAAAATCATATCAATTCATCTCTCATCCTTTCATACTTATAATATCCCAAGTTCATAGAAACAAGGTTTTCCAAAAGAGTTTTGATGTTTTAGAAAAATTAAAAATTTTCTACAAACATTGCTCGAAATGTCACAAATTGTTAGATTCTAGGAATCTCACCCCCCAACCAAATCTTGCATTGTCCTCAATGTAAAAAGATATGCAATGAGCACGAACATGAGAGCAATGGTAAAATAAAAGAGAGTGAGAACGAGAGTACCTGATAGAGTCGATCATGGAAGTCTACCACCAGTATCTAAATCTACTAAAGTAATAAACCAAAAACAAACTAAACCTAATCTACTCTATACCTCCATCAGACTATGAGATCTATCATCCTGATACACATGATCGTTCAAAGTGATGGACATGTCCTTTGAATCAAATTTCTCAACGAATGGTTTAAGGCGTTGTCCGTTTACTTTAAAACAGTTACCATTCACCGCATTTTCTATCTTGACAGCCCAATGAGGAAAAACTTCTTTAACAATATATGAGCCGGTTCATCGAGATCTTAATTTTTCCGAAAAAGATGAAGTCGAGAATTGTACAAGAGTACTTTCTGGCCTTTATGCAAAGATTTTCTAAAGATCCGTTTGTCATGAAAGGTCTTCATCCTACTCTTGTGTTATATGCAAAATAAGGGAGATCAATTCAGCTGTTAAGATTGTACACGGACGCTCATCCGACTCTCGAGATCATCTGATCGAGAGTCGCAGATCGGGTAAGAGTAGGATGCCCATCCGACTCTCGAGATCATCTGATCGAGAGTCGCAGATCGAGTAAGAGTAGGATGCCCATCCGACTCTCGAGATCATCTGATCGAGAGTCGCAGATTGGGTAAGTGCGGAATGCTCATCCGACTCTCGAGATCATATGCTCGATTGTCGTAGGATGGATAAATACGGAGCACCTATTCGCAAGGCTTCGAGCTCCCATAGCCGATAGTCAGATAAAGCAAAGCAAAGGTTCTCTTCTTGAACAGCGAGCAGACCTTCTCACAAGTCGTTGAAAGGTGTTACGTCAAAATGAGCGAGCACTTGGACTCGCGACCATGTTCCAACATGCGAACAGCTTTTCTGCGGCTACATCTCTTATCCTTCAGTACCAATACCCGATTCCCGTCGAACAGCTTGTCCAATCCCTCTGCGATTGCAGGCAGGGCTACACCCAGTTCCGTGGTTTCCGTCTTATCGGCGTCTCCTTCCTTTTCGCTGGCTATGACTCCAACTACGGTTTCCAGCTCTACATGAGCAATCAGCGCTATTACTACACCTACCGGCAGCCCGTATAGGTCGGTTTTTAGGCTTATCTTCTCTGGTGGTTCCGGATCTCAAGGGATTGCCATCAAGGAATGTGATTGCCGAAATAAGTCATTGGGTTGGATCTCGTATCTAAAGATGAGGATCTTATCCCACGAAATCAGCAAGATCTCAGTATCGTACACGAGATCAGCGGGATTTCGATATCTTGCGTAACAGATTGAACCATTTCAGATCTATATAAAGGGATGACTCCATTAGGGGAAAGGTACACACAATATTCGATCTCTGTCCCGTTTTTGCCTGGCTACTCTTCTTCTTGCTTTGGTCTGACTTAAGCATCGGAGGGCTCACGGCTGGACCCCAGCCACCCTTAGTTGCTGTCTGTTTTCTTTCAGGTTTGGCGTGGGAAATCTTTGGTGGAGAGAAGGTGAACGTCCGGAGGATCCTGTTACAAAATCTGACATTAACAGTTTGGCGCCGTCTGTGGGAAAGACTTGATCATCGGAATCAATCGTTCTACCGATCAAAATCCTTCCGCGATGCCTCCTAAAAAGGCTGTTCATCCTTCGACTTCAAGGCAGGCACCACCGCCGCCCGATGAGACGGAATCCGTACCTACCCTTCCACCTGCCTCGACGAACATCCCTCAAGGAGCCCCGAATATGCCATCAACAAATCCATTATTGGAGGCTTCTGGAAATCAAGACGATGTCTTGCGGTTCCTCGGAAATACCCTCCTGACTCTAAACGCCGGAGTTCAGGCGCTGTCAAATCGGCTTGATCAGCATTTCCCTAAACCGCAGAGACAAGCCTCTGAAGGGTTACCACCGCAGCCCATACCGGTGGCATCTAGACATTCTATGGACGAACCACAAGTTCCACCACTTGGCAGCCATCTCCCTGTGCCGTCTCCACATTCTATACATTCTAGTTCGTCTCGACAACCTCAACCGCAAGGCTCCACCGCCAAAACATCTAGCTATACCCTACCATGGGAAGGAGATCTCAAAAGAATCCATGATCATTTTGATGTCATGGAACAGTGATACCAGGCGAATCGGCCATCTGCTGTCATGGCGGCGATACATCAATCTGAGTCCCCCTTCACTAGCGAGGTTATGGAAGCCCCGTTACCCAGAAAGTATCGAACGCCTGTTATCACCCCGTACACAGGTATTGGCGACCCTCTTGAACATCTGGAAACATACAGGTCCCTCATGGAGTTGGAGGGACATGGTTCAGAAATCATGTGTAGGGCTTTTTCCCTGACATTAAAGGAGGAAGCTCGTACGTGGTTCCGAGGATTAAAGCCTCGTTCCATCAGCTCCTTTTCTCAGTTATCGGAGATATTCCTTTCTCAATTCATGGGAAGCATCCGCATCAAGAAGCCAGCCTCCCATCTAATGAATCTAAAACAGCAGCATGGGGAAACGATAAAGGAGTTCACAGTACGGTTCACCGCTGAAGCCGTTCAAACTGAAGGTTATACTGAAGAAAAAGGCCTCGCAGCCCTCATAGCCGGAATAACGAGCGAGAAATTCAGGTTTGCTTTAGACAAGAGCCCTCCAAAAACTATGGCAGAGTTCCAAGCCAAAGCTCAGAAATATATCAATGCAGAAGAAGTCGCATTGACACGCCATGGAGTACAGGGTAAGAAACGCAAGCCAGAAGGAGCCTCTTCTACATATAAAAAATATCGTCGTGATCAACGCGAACGTTCTCCCAAGAAGCCTTATTCCGGTAAATACCATAACTACACTCCTCTTAATCAGTCTCATGAAAAGGTTCTAATGGAGATTAAACACAAGCCATATGTGAAGTGGCCCGCAAAGATCAAATCCGATCCCGAGAAGAGAGACAAGAGCAAGTTCTGTTACTTCCACAAAGATCATGGGCATAGAACCCAGGACTTCATCTCTCTACGAGACCATATCGAAGCTCTCATTCAAAAAGGCCATCTCTAGGATTATGTTGCTCGCAAAAATCGATCACCGGAAAGGGCGAACACCTCGTCCCGCCAAAAGGAACAACCTCATCATCAAACTAACCAAGAGGACGCTGAGCCTACGGGGGAAATTCGCACCATCATCGGAGGACCAGCTTGTGGGGGTGATTCTCAAGCTTCCAGAAAAGCATACGCTCGAAAGGCGTCCAAAGAACCCCGGCAAATCTACTGGTTGGAACAGACGTCTAGCTCGTCAAAGACCAGCCATCCTCCAATTTCCTTCACTCTCGAAGATGCAAAGGGAATTCACTTCCCTCACGAAGACTCCATTGTAGTCACATTAAAGGTATCAAATTATCTTACACATCGAATTATGGTGGACACAGGCAGTTCAGCCGATATTCTATACTTGGAGGCTTTCAACAAAATGGCACTTGCCAGAAGCCTGCTCAAACCAGTTTCGACCCCCCTCGTCGGCTTCGGAGGTGAGGTAGTAACACCTGAAGAAAGCATTGATCTCCCAGTTACTTTTGGAGAAAGTCCAGCAAAGACCACCATCTTCATAAATTTCCTCGTGGTGGACCGAAAATCGGCGTATAACGCCATTTTAGGGCGGCCGTCTCTTACTAAGGTCGGGGCAGCCTTGCACCCTTCATATCTGTGTGTCAAATTTCCTACCCCAAATGGTATCGGGGTCGTGCGAGGAAGTCAACAGGAGGCACGGTCTTGCTATCAGATAGCCCTACAGGATCGGAAGAAGGCTCAAGCGACACCTGTTATGGAAATAATACAAGGTTCACCCACCTTCTCCACCAACACCTCGTTGGATCCGAGAGAGAATGCTCTCCAATCAGGAACTCCTGGGGAGGAAACAGTGGCGATTCATCTGATCGAAGATGACCCGTCTAAAATCGTGTACATTGGATCCTCTTTAACCAGTGTCCACCGTGGAGATTTGGTCCGTTTCCTTACTGAATACCAGGACGTGTTTGCTTGGTCGCATAAAGATATGCCAGGCATTGACCCCAACGTCATCGTACATCGTCTCAATATCAATCCAAAGCATAAACCCGTACACCAGCGTCGACGAGCCTTCACTGCAGAAAGGCAAATGGCGATCAAAGCTGAAGTTGAGAAGCTACTCACGGTCAATTTCATAAAAGAAGTTGATTACCCAGAGTGGGTCGCGAATGTAGTTCTCGTCCGGAAAGCTAATGGCAAATGGAGAATGTGCGTCGACTATTCAGACTTGAACAAAGCATGTCCCAAAGACAGCTTCCCGACACCGCGGATCGACCAGTTGGTCGACTCAACAGCTGGACACGCACTGCTTAGTTTTATGGATGCTTATTCTGGTTACAACCAGATCATGATGCACCCACCTGATAGCCAGCATACCGCTTTCATCACAGACCGGGGATTATATTATTACCAGGTAATGCCATTCGGTCTTAAAAATGCAGGGGCCACTTATCAACGTCTCGTCAACAAAATATTCGCTGCTCAAATTGGTAGGAATATGGAAGTCTATGTTGATGACATGCTCGTGAAAAGCACTATAGAAGATGATCATATTTCTGATCTTCGAGAAGCCTTCGACTTAATGAGGAGGTATCAAATGAAATTGAACCCAGAAAAATGTGCGTTCGGTGTGTCTGCAGGGAAATTTCTCGGGTTCATGGTTGGCCAACGCGGAATTGAGGCAAATCCTGAAAAGATAAAAGCATTGATAGAGACGAAATCCCCCACCACTCTGAAGGACGTCCAGCGTCTGGCTGGTCGCATCGCATCGTTAAACGGTTCATCTCGCGAGCATCAGACAAGTGTTTACCATTCTTCAAACTCCTTCGTGCAACGGCCAAGTCTGATTGGAAATGGACGCTACAATGTGAGGAACCCTTTCAACAATTGAAGCTATACATGAGCACACCCCCCATTTTGTCTAAACCTGTAGCACATGAGCAACTCATTCTTTATCTCTCTGTGTCCACTACGGCCGTTAGCGCCGCTTTAATAAGAGAAGATTCCGGGGTGCAAAGGCCCGTTTATTATATCAGTCGAGCAATGGTTGATGCAGAAACTAGGTATTCTGATATGGAGAAACTGGCCCTAGCCTTAGTCACGGCAGCTCGAAAACTGCGACCATATTTTCAAGCCCACGCTATTTTAGTACCGACGAATCACCCGCTACGACAAGTCCTTCAAAAACCTGAGGCTTCCGGACGGTTAACTAAATGGGCGGTCGAGATTAGCGAGCACGATATCTCATTCTGTCCTAGGACCGCAGTAAAGGGCCAGGCCGTGGCTGACTTCATCGCCGAATTCATGTACTCCTCCGAAGATAATACCATGACCAGCGACCAGCCTCCTTGGTCACTCTTCGTGGACGGGTCGTCGCGGGCCATTGGTAGCGGAGCGGGCCTGATTTTAGTGGCTCCCGACGGGTCACATTTTCAATACGCTTTGCGTTTCGAATCTCGCGTCTCAAATAATGAAGCAGAATATGAGGCCTTGATCGTTGGCCTCGAACTGGCCATTGTCCTTGCAGTTCAGAATCTGTTAGTTCATAGCGACTCCCAGCTCATTGTCAACCAAGTCCTTAGTGAATTTGAGGCCAAAGAAGAAAGGATGGCCTTGTACAAGTCTCGTGTCCTCATCCTGCTCGCAAAACTGAAGACTTATGAAATAATTCATATTCCTCGCGAGAAGAACCAACTTGCTGATTCCTTGGCAAAGCTCACTTCTGCACCAGAATCTGAGTTATCACATTCGATCCCCATCGAGCATCATCAGAACCTGAGTATCGACCAAGCGACTCTCGAGCATGTAATATCGGTACAATCATCTCCATGCTGGATGGATCCTATCATCCTTTATCTCAGAGACAGACACCTACCAGACGATAAGAAAGCTGCAAGACAAATTCGGCTTCGAGCTTCCAGGTACACCTTGCAAGACGGAATATTGTTGCGAAAAAGTTTCTCCTTGCCTTATTTAAGGTGTCTTCATCCAGAAGAAGCACTTCATGTTCTAGACGAAGTACACCAGGGGGCATGTGGTAATCACCCCAGGGGGCAATCCCTAACATATAAGGCGATGCGGCAAGGATATTATTGGCCCACTATGAAAGCAGATGCAATTGAATTTTCTAAAAAAATGTGACAAGTGCCAGCGATATTCACCTATACCCCATGTACCTTCCGAACGGATGACTCCAGTTGATAGCCCTTGGCCTTTTGCTCAGTGGGGGGTCGATATCATCGGGCCCTTACCCATGGGAAAGGGACAAAATAGGTTCGCGATCGTGGCAGTTGATTATTTCACCAAATGGGCCGAGGCAGAACCATTAGCCAAGATTACTGAGAAACAAACTACTAAGTTTGTATGGAGAAATATTATATGTCGTTTCGGACTTCCCCACACTATAATTACCGATAACGGAATGCAGTTCGACAACGCAGCTTTCGATGAATTTTGTGAAAAATGGAAGATACGTAATCTTCGCACTTCTCCATATCATCCTCAGGCGAATGGGCAGATCGAGGCAGTGAATAAGATCATCAAGCACCATTTAAAGACCAAGCTAGGGGAATGTAAAGGGGTGTGGCCAGAACTTCTGCCAGAAGTATTATCAGCGTATAGAACCACGGCTTGTACATCAACAGGAGAAACCCCTTTCTCCTTAGCTTTTGGTGTCGACGCAGTGGTACCAGTGGAAATTCAAGTGCCCTCATATTGGATCGAGCAGTATGACCCCGCGAGTAATCAGGAAAACCTCCGACTTCATCTCGATCTCTTGGAAGAGCGAAGAAATGCTTCCCAAGTACGAGTGGCAGCATATCAACAACGTATTGCTCGTTATCGAAATGCTAGGGTTCGGCCTAGATCCTTCCAGCCCGGAGATTTGGTCCTGAGACAAAAACTTGGAGTTCCCGCTCGATCGTTGGATCCAAATTGGGAAGGCCCATATCGGGTTATTAGAATTGTGCGACCCGGTACTTATTATCTTGAAGGCATGCAAGGGAAGCCCGTATGTCGCCCTTGGCACGTGGAGCATTTGCTACGATACTACCCCTAGATTTGATGTAGTTCATAGACAACTCTTTATGAATAAAGTGAAAGACATCTTTTGGTCGCTACTCCATTAACTTGGATCTGAATAGCCCCGAAGAGGATGCATACAATCCCTTGGCCAATCGCCTACCTTTGGTAGGGTTAAATTCCACCTAGGATGGTCGCATGTCCATTTTATGGATGACCTTCATACCCTTGGTAAACTTGGAGGTAAACTTGAAGTCTCAATCGATAGATCAGTCTATCTCCACGAGGGTTTGGTCACTACGACCCCCGGATTGAGCACATTTTCTCAATCGATAGATCAGTCTATCTCCACGAGGGTTTAGTCGCTACGACCCCCCGGATTGAGCACATTCTCTCAATCGATAGATCAGTCTTATCTCCACGAGGGCATGGTCGCCACGACCCCCCGGGTTGAGCATAACTCATTGCAATAGAAGGGCATTCAGTGCACGAAAAGAAAGTAAAACAAGAACGAGAAGGCATTCATTGCATGAAAGAGAAAGAGTAAACAAGAAGAACAACACTTCCAAAAAATATCTTTTCATTGATAATAAATGTTTACAAATATGCTTGCGAGTACAAGAGAGGAAAACAAAAAGATCAATCTCTTGGAGGAACTGCGCTCTCGACTTCAGGGCCCATTTCTGGAACCCCTCCAGCTTGCGTGGCTTCAGTCACCTCGTTCTCAGCAGCAGCTTGCTCTTCTGCAGCTATGATGGTCGCGACTCGACCAAATTCCCCCATATCAAAGGATGGGATCATTCGTTACACTACTCTTAGCGCAAAGTCGCGACCAGCATCATACGACTCGTATCTTTCGTCGTCATATAGCTGCGAAGTCCGGAACTCGGAAATTGCCCGAGGACCTTCCTCCGAGAGCATTTTTACAAGGGTGACTTTCTCCTCGTCCCAGTGGATCGGTCGTCCTTGAGCTGTGCGAGAGCGGAGCACTCCTTGTCCAGGTTGTCATTGGCCTCCTTGAGCTGCGACCTGGCCTCCGCAAACTGCTCCTCCAACGAGATCTTATCTTGGCGGAAGATCTCCCTCTCTCTCAGCCTTCTCCTTCAAACCCGTGAGCTTCACGAAGTCTGAGTCCAAGGCCTGATACCTGTCGGTCAGGACTTGGATCTTCTCGATGAGGATCTTCTTCTCCTCGTCTCTCTTCGCGATCAGCGCCTCACGGGCCTTGAGCAGCTGATCTCTTCCTTGAACTGCCTTCTCCAAGGCAGTCCTCTTCCCCTCAGCCTCATCTATCACGCGACGGGCGGCAACAATATCACGCCTCGTTCGCAAGATAAGATCTAAGCCCTGCAAAAGTGATGAAAAATGTGAGAAAGTGTTCTGGAACATAATAACAGATTAAAGCAGGTCTTGACAAGGTCTTACCTGAACTATCCTCACCCCCGCTTCGAGGAAAAGGTTCTCAGGGCTGGGCTCGGGAAGAGTGCCGAAGGCTTGGGGGGGACGTTCTCGAATAAAAATTTACAGACTGGATGGAGGTGGCGGGGAATAGAATATGTCCCGCTCCCTGACGGTTGGGCAACGACCAACCCGGCCGTCTCGCGAGGTGGAGGCATCGACTCGCGAGCAGGTCCCTGCTCGGCAGCAGGGATCAGTTCGCGAGCAGGAGCCGGCTCTTGAGGCTCCATCTGCTCTCAAGCCTCTTCAGCTGGGGGGCAGCCGGACCCCGCCCCATCCGGGGAATTGTCAGCAATGTTAATCACTGGCGGTCCAGATGCCACCACCAGTGAGGGAATAGTGGGCCCAGCCGGGGCCCCCGCCATGCTCGCGGGAAGGGCAGGCTGATCGCTGCCCATGCGGATGGATGATTGAGAAGGTTCGGCAGGGGTTCTCTTCTGCCTCTTGGAGCTTGTGCCCTTCAGTCGGGGCAGCAGACCTCTCTTCTCTCCAGCCTTCGTCATCTCAACCTCTCTTCTGGATATTAGGCCCGCTGCTGCAAGTCGCGAAGGAGACAAGCAAGCCTCGATGTGCCTATCTCCAACAGGCACCTTGTACACCTTGACAATCTTCTCGTTGATCCCTCCCTTCAAATTTGGTTTTCTCAAGGCCGGGATACCTGCGAGCACAAACAGGGGTCAAACGAAGCAAAATCCTAAAAACCTAACTGGAGAAACTGCACAATGCGGGATTATGCCTACCTTCACAGAAAAATCGGGTCACTCTTGGACCCCTGGAGGAGGCAGACTCCCAGTTCCCGGAAGCATAGAACCACCGCTTCCTCCAGCCGGGATAGTTCGAGGAGGGCTTCCCCAACACGAAGTTATCCCGGTGCCAATAACACAAATAATACCAGCCTTCGCCGGAGGGAGCTTTCTTCAGACGGAACATACGGAGGAACTCCTCCGCCGTGAGTTCCCCGTTGCCAGCCTGAGCCCAAAGGGCAAAGGAGCCCAAAACTACCCTCCACCCGTTCACGATGAGTTGCCCGAGGGCAATCTTGTAACACCGGAGAACATCGCGGATGAAGGGATGGAGGGGAAGGCGTACCCCTAGGATAAGCTGGTACTCATAAAACGCTACGCATCCTGGGGGGGGGGGGATCTGGTGTCTCTCCATCTCCGGGCAAGCGGAGAGTGACTGAGTCGGGGATCAGGTATCTCTCCCGTAACTCAGCCAGCTGGTCCTCCAATAAAACGGAAGGATATTCGGCTGCTGTGTATCTCCCTGGCGGAACCCTCGCACTGCTGGAGGCAGAGGATTCCGGAGTGGCATCACCGAGAGGGACGGTGGTCTCATCAGAGTTCCCAGCCATGAGAAGATAAAAACAAAAGAAGGAAAAGAGAAAAGAAGTATACCAAAAACAGAAAGAAAGAAAAGGAGCACCGGAGGAAGAAGAATGGAAAGAGAAGACTGCAAGTTCCTTTCGAAAAAGGTTCTGTAGAAAATCAAAGAAATGGCGGACTCCGTATATTTATAGGCAATCATTCCGCCGTATCTGATGGCACGTGGTAGTCCCTCCTTCGGCGCAGCGCTCGAGCAGGCACGCCCATTAACTCCTCAAACACGTGGCGAGCGCCCCTTCATTTTCTGTCTGCGGAAAGACTGCGGAAAGCTGGCGCTCATTAATTCCAACCCATCATGTGAGGTTCCGTTCTCGATAAAGGCAGCAGGCGGTTACGTGTGGTAGTGAGCTAAGTCCTTCACTTCAAAATTCTTGGCGGTAAGGACTTGGGGGGCATCTGTTATATGCAAAATAAGGGAGATCAATTCAGCTGTTAAGATTGTACACGGACGCTCATCCGACTCTCGAGAACATCTGAGCGAGAGTCGCAGATCGGATAAATGTAGGATGCCCATCCGACTCTCGAGATCATCTGATCGAGAGTCGCAGATCGGGTAAGAGTAGGATGCCCATCCGACTCTCGAGATCATCTGATCGAGAGTCGCAGATTGGGTAAGAGTAGGATACCCATCCGACTCTCGAGATCATCTGATCGAGAGTCGCAGATCGGGTAAGAGTAAGATGCCCATCCGACTCTCGAGATCATCTGATCGAGAGTCGCAGATCGGGTAAGAGTAGGATGCCCATCCGACTCTCGAGATCATCTGATCGAGAGTCGTAGATTGGGTAAGTGCGGAATGCTCATCCGACTCTCGAGATCATATGCTCGATTGTCGTAGGATGGATAAATACGGAGCACCTATTCGCAAGGCTTCGAGCTCCCATAGCCGATGGTCAGATAAAGCAAAGCAAAGGTTCTCTTCTTGAACAGCGAGCAGACCTTCTCACAAGTCGTTGAAAGGTGTTACGTCAAAATGAGCGAGCACTTGGACTCGCGACCATGTTCCAACATGCGAACAGCTTTTCTGCGGCTACATCTCTTATCCTTCAGTACCAATACCCGATTCCCGTCGAGCAGCTTGTCCAATCCCTCTGCGATTGCAGGCAGGGCTACACCCAGTTCCGTGGTTTCCGTCTTATCGGCGTCTCCTTCCTTTTCGCTGGCTATGACTCCAACTACGGTTTCCAGCTCTACATGAGCAATCAGCGCTATTACTACACCTACCGGCAGCCCGTATAGGTCGGTTTTTAGGCTTATCTTCTCTGGTGGTTCCGGATCTCAAGGGATTGCCATCAAGGAATGTGATTGCCGAAATAAGTCATTGGGTTGGATCTCGTATCTAAAGATGAGGATCTTATCCCACGAAATCAGCAAGATCTCAGTATCGTACACGAGATCAGCGGGATTTCGATATCTTGCGTAACAGATTGAACCATTTCAGATCTATATAAAGGGATGACTCCATTAGGGGAAAGGTACACACAATATTCGATCTCTGTCCCGTTTTTGCCTGGCTACTCTTCTTCTTGCTTTGGTCTGACTTAAGCATCGGAGGGCTCACGGCTGGACCCCAGCCACCCTTAGTTGCTGTCTGTTTTCTTTCAGGTTTGGCGTGGGAAATCTTTGGTGGAGAGAAGGTGAACGTCCGGAGGATCCTGTTACAAAATCTGACATTAACATCTTGTAAATCCTTGAGTTCTCGTAAGCATTGTTCTGAATCTCATCAAGCTCATTCAATTGGAGTTTGCGAAGCGAGCTAGCCTTGTCAATGTTGAAGTTTAATGCTCAAATTGCCCAATAGGCTTTGTGTTTAAGTTCCACAGGCAAGTGACAAGCTTTCCCATAGACAAATCTATAGGGAGACATTCCAATGGGGGTCATATAAGCGGTACGGTGAGCCCAAAGAGCATCGACTAATCTCAGCAACCAATCTTTGCGATCCGGTCTCACTGTCTTTTCTAAAATTTATTTGATTTTTTTATTAGAAATTTCAGCTTGCCCACTTGTCTGTGGGTGGTATGGGATACTCACTTTATGTCTAATGCCATATTTCTTCATTAAGGCTTCAAATGGCCTATTGCAAAAGTGAGAACCACCATCACTTATGATGGCTCGAGGCATTAAAAATTTGAAAGTATATTTTTTTTAAGAACTTTAGAACTGTACGATGATAGTTAGTTCTACATGGAATAGCCTCTATCCACTTGGACACATAGTCTACAGTAAGTAATATGTAGACATGTCCAAAAGATGAGGGGAATGGTCCCATGAAATCGATGCCCCAATAATCAAAGACTTCGAGATGTTGAATTGTGTTGAGAGGCATCATATTCTGACGGGACAATCCTCCTAGCTTTTGACAGCACTCGCATGCTTTGTAAAACTCGTGGGTGTCTTTAAATAAAGTAAGCTAATAAAAACCACATGCAGAATTTTTGAAGTGGTTTTCTTGGCGGAAAAGTGACCCCACATGCTTGATTTTGACAAAAGGAGATGACAGAATTTTGTTCATCATCAGGGACACATCTCCTAATTATTTGATCTGGGTAATATTTAAAAGTAATGGTTCATCCCAGAAAAACATGTGCACTTCCCTTAAAAATTTTCGTTTATCTTACGCAGTCCAATGAGTCGACATCGCACCTGTGGAAAGATAATTTGCTATGTGAGCGTACCTTGGTGGATGCATAGCAACAAAGAGTTGCTCATCAGGGAATGAGTCCTTAATAGGTGACTCATCAATGGAATTAGGTAAAACTAGGCGGGATAAATGATTCGCCACTACATTCTCTACTCCCTTCTTATCCTTGATCTCTAAGTCGAATTCTTGGAGTAAGATCCATCTAAGCAAACAGGGCTTAGTTTCCTTCTTAGAAAGAAGGTGTTTCAATGCCGCATGATCCATGTAAATTATGACCTTGAATCCTATCAAGTAAGGCCTGAATTTGTCCAAGGCTAAAACAACGGCTAGGAGCTCTTTCTCTGTAGTCGAGTAATTAACTTGGGTGGGATTCAAAGTCCTACTCGCATAGTAGATAACGTGGGGCTTCTTAGCCTTCTTTTGTCCTAGAACCGCCTTAATAGCATAATCACTCGCATCACACATTAACTCAAAAGGAACGGACCAATCCGGTGGTTGCATGATAGGAGCGATTGTCAACATATCTTTTAGCTTTGAAAAAGCTAATTGACATTCTGCACTCTACTTAAATTGGTTCTCCTTTTGGAGAAGGTTACATAAGGGCCTAAAGATATGGCTGAAATTCTTTATAAACCTTCTATAAAACTGGCGTGTCCAATGAAGGACGGCACATCGCGTACGCTTTTAGGTGGTGGTAGGTTGGAAATGATATCGATTTTGGCCCGATCTACCTCTATTCCATTGGACGAGATGATATGTCCAAGGACTATTCCTCTTTGTACCATGAAATGATACTTTTCCTAGTTTAAGACAAGGTTCTTTTTCTCACACCTTGTCAAGACTAACTTCAAGTGATTAAGGTACTCATCAAAAGTATAACAAAAAATAAAAAAATCATCCATGAATACCTCGAGAAATTCACCCACCATGTCTGAGAAGATACTCAACATGCATCATTGGAATGTGGCGGGTACTTTACTATGGACCCTCACCGTTCCGCGCTCCCACGCGACGTTCTCCTTTTCCCTTTCGGAAAAAAGGAAGAAGAGGTGCGTGCGTGCGAATCGCCGTTTGTGCCACTGGCTTGCCTCGTTCTCGAGGGCTTTGTTCGGTAGTCGTGTTAAGCTGGATGTGTTTAAATGAGTTTATATAAGACTAGAGTCGCCACTAGCCAGTTACGTCGAATCTACAGTCGGCTAGACCCCATAGAAACGTCAGAGAAGGGGGATCTGAAGATTCCTTTCTCTGAAATGACTCATTTTGATCTGCGGCCAGAGATTCGAGGTAAGGGATCACGGTTACAGGGTGGGAAGAGGTTAAGCACCCCACACACTGCCCGTACCGCAGTACCGTCTCTACTTCACAGAATCGAACGAATACTTGAAAGTCTGATTTAATCCTCGTATATTCTCATAGATGACATGATGCATGAATGCAGGTCTGAACAGTAAGAGTTTCTGATGGGCAGGTTTCCATTAACAGGCAAGCCCAGAGCATACGCTCGAACTGACAGGTGCTTTATGCGAGATGTATGCTGTGTGTTTGAATAATCAAGGTGTTCATAGTGATATGTACATGAATGCAGGTCTGATCAGTAAGAGTTTCTGATGGGCAGGTTTCCATTAACAGGCAAGCCCAGAGCATACGCTCGAACTGACAGGTGCTTTATGCGAAATGCATGTTGTGTGTTTGAATAATCAAAGTGCTTGTAGTGGAGCAGGGGGGTTGGAAGAAAAGTAAATGTTGCACTTATGCTAGATGCAAATGAGATGATGCTGGAAAAGAGTAGCTAGATGGACGGAGGTGTCGCAAGGATTGGCTTCGAGTGGCTGGATCAAGACTTGGATGGCTTGGGAGACTTGGACCAGTGGTCAGGCTAGGCTGGACCAGGGCAAGGCTCTCCTCACTCGGGCTCTCCTTGGTGGAAAAATGGGTTAAAAGGGTGGAGGAGGACTTGGACAGACATGATCTCTCTGGGCTTGGTGGTCTGCCGAAATGAGAAGGGGAGGGGAGTATTTATAGTAGAGGGCAGTGGCAGTTTGCGTAAATAATTTTGGGCGGCCCCCCGTACGGACACTCCTCGGTTTTCAGCGTGTGGTACGGTCATGTCTCGGAGCTGCTGTTTTGACTCAGTGGGTTGACTCGATGGGTTGACTCAGCGGGTCAACTCGGTGATTTGACTCGGCGGGTTGACTCGGTGAGTTGACTCGGTGGGTCGACTCGATGATTTGACTCAGCGAGTTGACTCAGCGGATTGACTCAGTGAGTTTGACTTTTTTAGGATTTTTTAACTGGCTTTTCTTATTGGGGTTTTTCAGGCTGATATTTAGGGGCGAGTTGATTGGGTTCAGGCTTGAGTTGGGCCATGGATTGGGGCTTACAAGGGTGAGTTTGGCTGAGTTTGGACTTGGGATTTGGGGGTATGGTCCTCCATTCATCCAGCTATCTCTACCAACAGTGTAGCCAAAGGTGGGGTGTCTACAGATGCCCCTCTTTGGCAGAGGTTGCGTGCAACCGAATGCCAAAGCGAGTGGACACCCCACTTCTGACCCGGTCATTCATGGATCATGGTCTGAAATCTTTTCTTTCTTTTGCATCTACGCCAGTTGATCGTCTAAAAATCGATCACTTGCACATACCGTGGAAGTTTGGAGAAAACGTTGCGATTGTCCCTGCATGCGCTGCAACCTGGGTACCCAATCGCAACCCTTCCATTCCCGATCGGTACTAACATCGGAAAGGTAAAGCAGAGCCTCTGCGTCGCTAGTCTTACGAGGTTACTGACCCTGAGATTGATTGTGATGTTTAATGTTTTCCCGGATCACTCCAGGAGTACTTGTTTCGCTTTACTGTCAAAGTGGTTAGATGCCCTGCATCATGTAGTCTTACGGGATTCTACTACGCCGACTTGGACTCAATCAAGGTACTTCAGGCATCCACGCCTAGGTATGTGCGGGTGAACTCTTTCCACCCGATCTGCTGGTTTTGATGCTTGGTTTGCAATTCATTCTTTCCTAGATTGTGGTCTGGAATCTTTGTTGTCCTTTGTATCTGAGTCAATTGATTGTTTGGAGATTGATAACTCGCACATACCGCTGGAGTTTGGAGAAAACATTGCGATTGTCCCTGCATGCGCTACAACCTGGGTACCCAATCGCAACCCTTCCATTCCCGATCGGTACTAACATCGGAAAGGTACAGCAAAGCCTCTGCGTCTCTAGTCTTATGAGGTTGCTGACCCTAAGATTGATTGTGTGATGTTTGATGTTTTCTCGGATCACTCCAGGGGTACTTGTTTCGCTTGACTGTCAAAGTGGTTAGATGCCCTGCGTCATGTAGTCTTACGGGATTCTACTACGCCGACTTGGACTCAATCAAGGTAATTCAGGAATCCACGCCTAGGTATGTGCGGGTGAACTCTTTCCACCCGATCTGCTGGTTTTGATGCTTGGTTTGCAATTCATTCTTTCCTAGATTGTGGTCTGGAATCTTTGTTGTCCTTTATATTTGAGTCAATTAATTGTTTGGAGATTGATAACTCGCACATACCGCGGGAGTTTGGAGAAAACATTGCGATTGTCCCTGCATGCGCTGCAACCTGGGTACCCAATCGCAACCCTTCCATTCCCGATCGGTACTAACATCGGAAAGGTACAGCAAAGCCTCTGCGTCTCTAGTCTTACGAGGTTGCTGACCCTGAGATTGATTGTGTGATGTTTGATGTTTTCTCGGATCACTCTAGGAGTACTTGTTTCGCTTGACTGTCAAAGTGGTTAGATGCCCTGCGTCATGTAGTCTTACAGAATTTTACTACACCAACTTGGACTCAATCAAGGTACTTCAGGCATCCACGCCTAGGTATGTGCGGGTGAACTCTTTCCACCCAATCAGCTGATTTTGATACTTGGGTTACAATTCATCGTTTCCACCTGTTCAAACGATTTCTTTGACCGAGCCTTTTGGCTTTCATCTTTTCGTATCTTGGCATGTGGTACGACCGCACTGACACTGGAGTTCAGTTCAACCGTACTTTGAGTGCATTGGATCCGATGTTCTCTGGGGAAACCGCGAGGCATCGGATCTTATTTGATTTTTGCGTCGGCTCCTATCCAAAGATATGGAAGATCTCCTGGTGTTTTGGAGGCAGAACGCTCTACTGGGAAAATATTTTTGGATTTTTGAAAAGATACCCACTCTGGGGAGTGATACTCCGTGGGGTTTTTATTTGCAAATAGGAATATTTTTTTATCTTTTTGAAATGGAAATCTGGTTTGCATGCGCCTCCACTAGGGACGACTGTAGGGTCTTTTGGCTAATCGGCTTTTATTTTGAAAGCAAGTAAATGTGATGATTGATGCGATAGGTGCTGATGCATAAAGATGCGTATGTGATGATGGATGCATGGCTTGGCTCATTCTCTTTCAGTTTGATGATTTTGCTTTTGCTGGAGATGCAGAGAATTTTGAGCTTATTGCTTGCAGGGTTGTGCTTCCCTGGGGTTTTTCTTTTTTCTTTATGCGAGGTTTGGTCAGCAGGTTGGTCAAGATCCCGACCCGTGGTCGATCAGGTCCATCGTCCCAAGATGCTGTTTCTTTGCTAATGAGAATGTATGAGGATGTTATCCGACTTCAAGATGTTCTTCTGGGCATAAATGCGATTGAGACGGTGCTTGGTCGCCAGTTTTGGTCAAGATTCCAATTTGCGGGCGATTGGATCCGTCATCCCAAATTGTGAAGAGAGTGGAGTTCAAGACTCCTGAAGTGTAGTGCTTGGGGATAGTGACAATTTTTGTGATTTTTGCAAATATGTGGTTCGGATCTTTACCTGAGTAGTCAAGGTAGAGATCGGTTATTGAAAACCAAGGAAATATTTTTTTGTGTTTTTGAAAATTTTTTGCTTGAAAGCAAGGGAAACATTTTTTGTGATTTTTACAACATTTTGTTCGAAAGTAAGGGAAATATTTTGTGATTTTGAAAAGTGATTTTGTAATGTTTTGGTATTTTGTTGGATTTTTCTGAAATGCAAGGAAAAGGTATGGAATTTTCATCCATTTCTAGCTTCTACTGCTGGTAAGGCACCCGATCCATTTTACGTCAGCGAGCAAGACGAGTCTCACACAGTTAAGTGCCGTAGTTTTACATCTTCGGATGAGGAGATTTTGAGGGTTTTCAGTCAACACACCCACAAAGTTGCCTGTTCCTCATGTGCAATGCACATAGACCACGTATCGTCTGACGGACTCCTTCGGCCACAAAATGAGCCACATCCTCACATTTTCCTTAGTCAATCCAGTTTGGGGCCTTATGTTGCTCACAATTCTGTGAGGGTGCACTCCACCTCCCAACAGCCTTAATCCCCTTCATGAGTTTTAGGAACAGGGAACATCCATCAGATTCAACAGCGACTTCCAAATCAAGGTTGTCTATCACGGTGCGTTCAACACGAATAGGATTGCGGGGCTCTGCCCGCTTCATCCTTTACCTGTTTAAAAGATTCCGGACACCCATACGATCAACTGTCAGCCATGTCTGGAACAGGTTAGGAAAGAAAGCCCCCGAGAAGTTAATCCCAGGGTAGTTTTAGGTCTTCGGACCGCTGTGGATGAGTTTGTGCAGTTGAAATTACTGGTAAAATTTTTTGTATTTTGAAAAAGTTCCAGACTTCAACTTGAGTAATCGGGGTTGATGTTGGCTTTTATGGAAGGCTTGAAATTTGAAGATGATCCGGATTATCGAACCTTGATCCCAGCGATTGAGGCCGATGCCGGTTTTTTGTTGAAAGCAGGAAAAGGTCCCCCGAGAAATTAATCACAGTGTAGTTTAAGGTCTTCAGACCACAAAACTGTACAAAACAAGGCAAACATATTTTGTTTTTGGAAAATGTCCAGAGTCATCTGATCTTGATATGAGCAAACAAGACCGACACCGGTTTTTATTAAAAATCTCTCGGGACGTCGATCCCGACGTAGTTTAAGGTCTTCGGACCCAAAACTGTACAAGAGAGCGCTGGAAATGCATTTATATATATATATATATATATATATATATATATATATATATATATATATATATATATATATATATATTTGTGATTTTTGAAAAGTGTCTGGTGTCGTCGGATCTTGATTCGAGCAATCAAGACCGATGCCTGTTTTTATTGAAAATCTTTATGGATGCCGATCCCGACGTAGTTTAAGGTCTTTAGACCCAATTTTTGTACAAGCTGAACATACATTCTTTTTTGTGATTTTTTCGAAATGATCCAGGTCATCAGATCTTGGCCTGAACGGCTGGGATCGATGCCGGTTTTTATTAAAATCCCTCGAGATATTGATCCCGATGTAGTTTAAGGTTTTCGGACCAAAATATGTACATGCTGAAAATACATTCTTTTTGTGATTTTTTCGAAATGATCCAGGTCATCAGATCTTGGCCTGAACAGCTGGGATCGATGCTGGTTTTTATTAAAATCCCTCAAGATATTGATCCCGACGTAGTTTAAGGTCTTCGGACCAAAATATGTACATGCTGAAAATACATTCTTTTTGTGATTTTTTCGAAATGATCCAGGTCATCAGATCTTGGCCTGAACGGTTGGGATCGATGCTGGTTTTTATTAAAATCCCTTGAGATATTGATCCCGACATAGTTTAAGGTCTTCGGACCACAACTGTGGAGCGAGACTGGTAATACATTTTTTTTTGTGATTTTTGAAAAATGTCCTGAGTCATCGAATCTGATTTTGATGGTCGAGATCGATGCCCATTTTTTATTAAAAATCCCTTGGGATCTTGATCCCGACGTAGTTTTAGGTCTTCAGACCAAAACTTTTATGGTTGGGCATACTTACCTTACTTTGTTTGGCTTCTGACGAAGCTGATTGTGATTTGTGTGGTCCGAATTGCTCGAATTGGCCCTGTGGGCCCTTTCCAGACTTCAGCTTTGCTTTGGAGCACCTATCCTTGATGTTTTGTGAGGCTAAGAAGGCTTTCCATGGTGCAGATGATGACTTGAACGGCTCAGACTACTCTTTTCAGCCATGTGGGCCCACTTGATGATCAGATCTTGGATTCTGGACCTCCTTTTGATGATCAAACCCTTGATCTTGCTATTTGATGACCCATGCGAGCTTTTCCATGGTTTGGATCATGATGATCTAGCCCTTGAATGGCTTAGATCGCTTGTGGGCCACTCTTGATCAATTTCCCTTTTCTTTGACTCGGTCAAACCCATGTTGGTCGTAATACTTCATGATTGGATAGGTGGGGTACCTTCCAGATGATTCAGATCAGTCTTAAATGAAATTTGGAGTTGATTGGAGCCTTGGGCGGCCCTCAAGGTGCCATCTGCTGACGTGGACTGTCAGTCTCACCTACCAGCGACCGTGAGGCCAATCCCACGGAGAGAGAGAGAATCCGTCCGTTCGGGCGGCCCTCAGGGGGCCGCCCAAACTTCTCTTCATGTGCTGTCTGGGTTGACTCTGGTTCGAACATTCCATTCTACCCACTGCTCCTGTCTCATATTCTCTGTATCCGACGGTTCGATTTGAAGCCATAACTCTCCCTTTTGTCTTCACTTTGTCTTCTTCTCACTTTGTCTTTTCCCAAGCAATGGATGGTGGAGATTTAGGGGCTGTGGGGGCTGACCATGATGGGTCCCCCACTTCAGATTTTCAATGGAGCTTAATGGAGGAGAAATGCCTTTGATAGATGGGGTGGATGGGGCATTGAAAATGGGAGTAGATGAAGGCTTGAATGTGGTGGTTGGAGAGGCTTTGAATGCCCCCATTAATGGTGGCATGGCTGGATTTTCATATTTAAATGGGGCCTTGGATGTTGGGACTTTTGATGGTAGAGATAGGGCCTTGATAGACATTGATGGGCTGATCTTGGACTTCATTCTGGTACCTGTGAGGAGAGAAAGCACTTTAGCAAAAGCGTTGAAGAATATAAGCAGGGGGAGAGATACTTACCTTTTGGGGAAGATGATCAGGAGAAAGGCACTCACGGAAGGTACCCCATTAGTTGACTGGACGTTTACTTTGACAGTCCTGTAAGATTTTTTTTTTTTTTTTTTGCATATATATGAACAAGAAAAAATGATTTTTTTAAAATATATGTATGCAAATCATGCATGAAATGAAAATTTGTGCCAAGTGCTCGTCTGTCTATGCGTGTTTCGGATTTGTGCTTTTAGATGTAGGAATCAGAATATTTGACTCGGCCTGATGTCATACTCGATTTTCTTAATTATGCACCAAGGGTCCTGGTCCCCTTAAGATAGTGTGCAATGGTATCCTACCCCTAGGATTTGGGCAGATCTTTAAAGAATTCTTGACTTATAGCCGCCATCCTTACTTCCGTTGAATCTTCATGTCGCTTGGATCTCTCATGTACCTGCCTTTTTTTTTCTTTTTTTTCTTTTCTTTTCTTAGCCATTATTACCCGGAACGCCCTTTCAGGTTTTCGCTGCGTCCGGTTTACCCGTCATTTTTGCCCGTGGCGCTCTTTCGGGTTTTCACCACGTCCCGGGTATTTGTTGCCTACCCCTTGGCAGCTATGCTGTTTTTACCCTCTGCGCCCTTTCGAGTTTTCACCAAGTCCGCTGTGTGCCCACTGTTTTTACTCGGAGCTCCCTTTCGGGTTTTCACTCCGTCCTCTTTGTTTAGGCACACATCTCTTTTCTTTTCTTTTTTTTTGGATTTTTTTTTGGATAACTGCGGCGACCAGAGGTCAGGAATCCGTCGTTGCCGGCCGATGGTAACCTTTCGGCCCTTATCTTAAGTTACAATGGCAGAGCTGTCGACCTTAGCTATAGACACTTTTGAGGTGGATGGATGGATAGATGTGTTTTTTTTGGGGGGGGGGGGGGGGGGCGATTTTTTTTCTTTCTCTTTCTCTCTCTGTTTTTTTTTTCTTCTTCTTCTTCTTTTTTTTTGGTTGTGTGCCCCCCCCCCCCCCCCCCCCCACCCCCCTTTTTTTTAACCCCCCTTTTTTTTGCAACATTCTTTTTTTTCTCTTCTTCTTTTTTTCTTTGGCTTTTGAACCCTTTATTTGGAACACTTATTGGTGGACGGGAAGGGATTCTCAGCGGTCTAAACCTTGACCTCTTGACTTCAGCTCTACTAATGTAACTCTTGATAAGGTTGGATTGGCTTACCTGTGAGAGATTCTCACGTTGTTGGCATTGATTGGCTCTGGAAGATCCTTACCCCTCGGTTGGTGAGTAGAACGGTGCCTCCCAGAAGAACTTCTCTGATTCTCGGGGCTTGCCCCTTGAGTCTGATAGATGTGGCAGTGCTTGTCGTAAACCCGATATGACTTTTCTTTCTTCGACTTCATTCTTTATCAGCACTCATGGTGACATGATTTTGACTCGAACTCGTAGGTCTGTCTTCTGATTTTAAGCTTCTTAAGGAACTCCTCCATCCTTAGATTTCGAAGGACGTCCCATTGCCAATGTTGATAGCATGTGGGAACCCTTAACAATTGATGATGTCATTCTTCATGAGAATTATTGCGCGAGATCAGAATGTTACCTCCTTCCTTTCTATGAAGTAATCAATCGCCACAAGTATATGCATATGACCACTAGATGATGCTGAGTCGATCTTTCTGTTGATGTAGATACCTCGTACAGGGAATAGTTGGAGCATCATCAGGTTGTAGAATTTCGAAGCACACACATGGATCCAATGTGCATGTTGCTGACACTTGAAGTGCTTTCTGACATGTTGGCAACAATCTGTCTTCATCGAGCTGTGAGGTTTCTTCGATCATTCGTCAAGTCGCACACTCCAGCATGGAATGCAAGCATAGTCTTGGCAGCATCTTCTTGATAGGCTTGATGAGTTTTTGATTGATAAGTCTTCATAGGACGCAAGATTGGGAAGTCATGACTTCAAAAATTCGATCATTCTCTGCTTATTTTTCGGGGATAAGGATTCTCAATGCACACTTTGTTATGGGTCTCAAGAGATCCTAGGTTTATAATTTTGAAACTTTTTTTTTAGTTGACATTGGCTTTTGGTTCGAACTTTCGAGGAGACCCTCTTAGTTTGGGAGTCAGCTCATCATTTTCCACATCATTTGGCTTTGTCCAGACCCTTGAGTTTGAAGTCTAACTTTAGATCGAAATCTTATGAGTCAACTTCATATTCAAGTGCTTTGACAGACAGACTTGACACTTTTATTGAAAAAGATTTTTTTTTTTTTTTGCTTTCAAAGATTTTCTGGTTTTTTGGAATTTTGTGAATATCTGGATTTTTTTGAACTTTTGGACTTTGTGAAAATTTGATTTTTTTTTTGAAATTTTGAAATATTTGGTGTTTTGGGTTTTTGAATCTTCTGATTTTTTTTGAAATTTTTTGTAAAAGACCCGAGCAAGACGGCGATGTGAACCAGGTGTTGTCTGATTCAGCTCGGGGAGCCGAGCACTGTCGGCTTTTATTAGCTGTCATGGGGACTACAAACCTGTTACTGCCCTGCACTCCTTCCCCTCAGGAGGAAGGGCCAGAGGGATCAGTAGGCCAACCCTCATTGTTGTGCCCAAACGTCATGGTAGATCTGAAATTGGGCTCCGAGTCAGTGTCGAATACGATTTCTCCTGGCTCATCCCCAGTGTATTGTAGCTCTTCGGGTTCATCTGGCTGAGGTGAGACCAGAACAGCAGTCCAGTCGATCGGGGGAAATTCCTGCCCCTTGCTTGAGTCTTCTTTGGGCAACTCTATCAGACTCAATCTGCTCGCTTGATCATCGAAGGTGGAGTCCAGCCCATCATCAGGATAGATAATCCCTGCATTGATAGACTGGATTGGTGTGCAGATGTAGAGATTGACTTCTTCTTGATGACCTTGTCTTTTTCTGATACTTCTGTGCTTTGGTTTCCTAATCCGAGTAGGCCGATACCGCAGTCTTTCCCTATCCACATTCTCTTGAACTCCCATGATTCGGGTCGAGTCTTGATATTCGAGCTGATAGTAGAAGGTTTGACGCTCGGCAGGAAGGAAGACGTAGTTCGATCCGATGGGACATGCGCGAGGGAAGTAATTTGCATTGTGATGGTATGAGACCTCCCCATTAAAGCATTGTACATCTATGGCTGGGATGGTAGGCTCTCAAATATTGGATGCTTCTACCATGGAAAATTGTTCGGGATCAGTAATGATGGTGAACGCCCTATCTCTGAAGATGTGCTTGACCCTTTGGTGAAGATTTGAAGAGATGGCACCGATTCTGTGAAACCAGGTCCGATCGAAAAGGAGATGGAATGAAGCTGAGATGTCCAAGACCTGAAGAGTAATAGTTGATGTTTTTGGACCGATCAGAACCTGGACATCAATCTCCCCTTCGACCTCCTCGATAGTGGCCACATAATTGAAGCTGGGCCCCAATTTTGTTAGGGCATGTGGCATGCTGTCCAAAGAAGGGTCTTCTTCTTGGAGGATGATGGCTGAAGTAGAAGCTGAATAGACAGGTGCGGCGGGCAAGTTGTGCTCCTGATTGCTTGATGGAGAGATGGGTAGGCTTTGCCCCTGGTAAGCTGGAGTGGGCAAGCTGTGCCCCTAACTGACTATTGCTGAGACAGGTAGGTTGTGCCCCTGGTTTGCTAATGCTGCGTTAGGGAGACTGTACCCTTGGTTAACTGAGATGGGCGGAATGTGCCCATAGTTAGAAATGGGTGCGAAGAATGAATTAACTGAAGGTGCCCCTTGCATGATGATGGGCTCTGGGATCGAAATAGTTGAGGGTGCCCCTTGTAGGATGAGAGGTTCGAACTCTAAACTAGAGTCGATGGCCCAGATAAACTGGAGAGGAGGCTCTTCTTGGTTGATGAAAGCTGGATAGGCAGGAGGTGCCCCTTGCATTGCAGAGACTGGATCAACTGGAGATGCCCCTTGCAGGATGAGGGGTTCTGAAACTGGACTAGTTAGGGGTGCCCCTTGCCAACCTTGATTAGGGAACTGTGAGTTCCATCTTGACTGTTGCTGTTGCTGCGGTTGTCCGTGCTGAAGGAGGAATAGTGCTCCTTCGGTGGAGGCGACAAGATCATCTTCTTCCATTGGATGGGAGACGGGAACATTATCACTATCGCTTTCGTATTTGGTGGGCTCACCTTCCACTATTGGTTGTACTAGAGAGGCCTGCTGAGGCCACCAAGGGGAGATCATCCCATCCCTTATTCCGGCTTCGACTTGTTCCCCGGCGCAGATGAGTTGGGTAAAGTTGGTATACGGATATGAGACAAGGTATCCAGAGATACTTGAATTTGCCGAGTTAATGATCATGGAGATTTGCTCCTCATTGTCGATGGGAATCTTCATTCTAGCAGCCATGGCCCGCCTTCGTCCAACGTAAGCTGACAATGTTTCGTCACTCCTTTGCCTGAGAGCTGTGAGGTCCGCTCTCCTGGGTGCTATGTTAAGATTGTATGCGAACCTGTCGACGAAAGCCTGGGAGAGCTGCTCCCAAGTCCTGATGCGATGACAGTCCAATGATGTGTACCAGTCTAGGGCATCGTCTTTCAGGGACTTTTGAAATAGACGGATCAACGCTCCGTCGTTGCTTACCACAGCGTCTAGCTCACCACAAAATGATCTCAAGTGGTCTATAGGACACCCTGTCCCATCATATCTTTTAAATTTTGGTACCTGAAAGCCTTGAGGTACCATTGCATCGGGAAATGGATAAAGGTCCTTGAACTTAGTGGATGAAAGATCCACCCCTTGCTGCTTCTGCAACTTTCTCTTCATCTCTCGCATCTGTTCTCGGAGTTGCTCTATTTCGGAGGGACCAGATGAAGGAGATCTTGCCCCTTGCCAAGACTGAGATAGCCCCCTTTCATAATAATTGGTGTCATTGATGCTCCTATAATTTCTGCTTGAAGGAGGTTGGGCCTGATAATTACTCCCATTATAGGGACTTTGTTAGACTGGAGCTGAGAAGGGAGACTGCAAAGAAATCCCAATCACAGGAGAATATTGAAATTGGTTGGTACTCCCATCAGGGAGAGGATGTTGGAATTGGCTCGGAGTTCTGGTTGTGAGATGTGACTGAAAATGGCTCTCATTTGCAGGAAGATACTGGAAGAAATACCTTGAGGTTGAGGGTTGTTCTGATTGAAGGCCCCTGTTAGGAGGGTATTGAAAGTCCTGAGCGACCCCTGGCGGTTGTGGTTGGGATGAACTAGAGGTTGGAAGAGATGGTGGTTGTTGTTGTTGTGCTAAAACAACCTGGGTGTTGACTGTTGAAACTTGGGCTTGTGTGAATCGGAGAAGCATTTCCTGCATCGCCTTCATGCTTTGTTGTAGCTCTTGGATGCCAGGAATTAGCATAGATTCTATCGGGTTTAACTGTGGAGACGAAGCCTCAGGTATTTCGAGGGTAGGGAAGGAGAGAGCCATGTCGGTTTTGTATTGGACGTGGCAGGGTGATTTGGTTTGGAGGAGTAATGGTGGGGAAGTATACTCTACTCTTTTTTTTTGGGTTTTGGGATTTTCTATTTTTTTTGTTTTGGGTAGAATGCTATGCAGATGAGATTGTATGAGGACTAATGACTTTCAAGTATAGGAGGGATTCCGTTTTTCAAGCTGGATCACGACTAGTGGGACTAGCTTATCCCCAGTGGAGTCACCATTCTGTGGACCCTCGCCGTTCCGCGCTCTCACGCGACGTTCTCCCTTTCCCTTTCGGAAAAAAGGAAGAAGAGGTGCGTGCGTGCGAATCACCATTTGTGCCACTGGCTTGCCTCGTTCTCGAGGGCTTTGTTCGGTAGTTGTGTTAAGCTGGATGTGTTTAAATGAGTTTACATAAGACCAGAGTCGCCACTAGCCAGTTACGTCGAATCTACAATCGGCTCGACCCCGTAGAAACGTTAGAGAATGGGGATCCGAAGATTCCTTTCTCTAAAATGACTCCTTTTGATCTGCGGCCAGAGATTCTAGGAAAGGGATCACGGTTACAGGGTGGGAAGAGGTTAAGCACCCCACACACTGCCCATACCGCAATACGGTCTCTACTTCACAGAATCGAATGAATACTTGAAAGTCTGATTTAATCTTCATATATTCTCATAGATGACATGATGCATGAATGCAGGTCTGAACAGTAAGAGTTTCTGATGGGCAGGTTTCCATTAACAGGCAAGCCCAGAGCATACGCTCGAACTGACAGGTGCTTTATGCGAGCTGTGTGTTTCAATAATCAAGGTGTTCATAGTGATATGTACATGAATGCAGGTCAGAACAGTAAGAGTTTCTGATGGGCAGGTTTCCATTAACAGGCAAGCCCAGAGCATACGCTCGAATTGACAGGTGCTTTATGCGAAATGTATGCTGTGTGTTTGAATAATCAAAGTGCTTGTAGTGGAGCAGGGGGGTTGGAAGAAAAGTAAATGTTGCACTTATGCTAGATGCAAATGAGATGATGCTGGAAAAGAGTAGCTAGATGGACGGAGGTGTCGCAAGGATTGGCTTCGAGTGGCTGGATCAAGACTTGGATGGCTTGGGAGACTTGGACCAGTGGTCAGGCTAGGCTGGACCAGGGCTAGGCTCTCCTCACTCGGGCTCTCCTTGGTGGAAAAATGGGCTAAAAGGGTGGAGGAGGACTCGGATGGACTGGATCTCTCTGGGCTTGGTGGTCTACTGAAATGAGAAGGGGAGGGGAGTATTTATAGCAGAGGGCAGTGGCAGTTTGCGTAAATAATTTTGGGCGGACACTCCTCGGTTTCCAGCGGGTGGTACGGTCATGTCTCGGGGCTGCTGTTTTAACTCAGTGGGATTGACTCGATGGGTTGACTCAGCGGGTCGACTTGGTGATTTAACTCGGCGAGTTGACTCGGTGGGTTGACTAAGCGGGTCGACTCGGTGATTTGACTCAGCGAGTTGACTCAGCGGGTTAACTCAGTGAATTTGACTTTTTTAGGATTTTTTGACTAGCTTTTCTTATGGGGGGTTTTTCGGGCTAATATTTAGGGGCGAGTTGACTGGGTTCAGGCTTGAGTTGGGCTATGGATTGGGGCTTACAAGGGTGAGTTTGGCTGAGTTTGGACTTAGAATTTGGGGGTATGGTCCTCCATTCATCCAGCTATCTCTACCAACAGTGTAGCCGAAGGTGGGGTGTCTACAATTACATTGTCCGAATGGCATCCTTTGGTATGCGAAGATGCCAAATTGGCATGTAAAGGTAGTCTTCTCTTGGTCTTCTAGGGCTATCTCAAGTTGGTTATAGTCAGAATAGCCATCGAGGAAGCAATAAGAGGAGTGACCTAATAACCTCTCTAAAATTTAATCTAAGAATAGGAGAGGGAAGTGGTCTTTCCTAGTGACCATGTTTAGCTTTTGATAATCTATGCACATACGCCAACCGGTGGTCACTCTAGTCGGTATAAGCTCGTTGTTGGCGTTCTCTACAATTATAATACCAAACTTCTTAGGGACAACTTGGGCAGGACTCACCCATTGGCTATCTGAGATGGGGTAGATGATACCCACATCTAGTAGCTTTAACACCTCAACCTTGAGAACCTCCATCATGTTTGGGTTTAATCTCGTTTGAGGTTGTCTAGTCATTTTGTATTATCCTCGAGGTGTATACAGTGAGTACAAACCGAAGAGTCCATTCCTTTGAGGTCCGCTATTATCCAACCTATGGCTCCCCTATGTTCTTTGAGTAGCTCAATTAACTTAAGCTCTTGGTCTTTTCCTAGGTGAGAGGCAATGACAACCGGGAATGTTTCCTCTTGACCTAAATATATGTATTTCAGCTCGGATGGTAAAGGTTTAAGGTTAAGCTTCGGTGGTTTGATATTAGACGGTAGAGGCTTTGATGTGGTTGGTGGCAATCTTTCAAACTGAGGCCTTCACCGGCTAGTATCAACTACCGGTTTCTCACTACTCAATGCTTGCACAATGTTAGTAATGATGGGGTCTTTGAAATCTTCAAAATGTGCTAAGCATGTCTCCAAATTTTCTATTAGTTCAAGTTAGAGGAGCTTCTCTTCTTCAAAGGATTCGAGCATGTTTACCTCGAAGAGATCATCATCGTCATCCATATGCCTTTTGCCTAGGTAGAAAACATTCACCTCCAACGTCATGTTTCCAAAGGACAGTTGCATTACCCCATTTCGGCAATTTATAATTACGTTTGATGTAGCCAAGAACAAGCGGCCTAGAATCACCGGTATTTGAGTGCTAGTTTCTATAACCGGTTGCGTGTCCAAGACGATGATATCCACTGGGTAGTAGAATTTGTCGACTTGGACCAATACATCCTCAACTATCCCTCTCGGTACACTGATGGATCTATCAGCGAGTTGTAATGTAGTTTTGGTGGGTTTTAATTTACCAAGACCCAATTGCTCGTATACCGAATATGAGATCAAATTTACATTTGCCCCTAAATCTAATAATGCACTCTCAATCCGATAGTCACCAATGATACATGAGATTGTGGGACTACCAGGATCCTTGAATTTTGTAGGGGTCTTTTGGGTGAGAATGGCACTCACTTGCTCATTCAAAAAGGCCTTTTGTTGCACATTATATTTGCATTTGGTTGTCCATAAATCCTCTAGGAACTTGGCATAAGAGGGGATTTGTTTAATGGCATTAAGCAATGGAATGTTGATCTTGACTTGTCTAAAAATCTCTAAAATATCATGAGAGTTTGGGAGAGATTCTGAAGCAACCAATCTCAAAGGGAATGGTGTTATGGGCTTGTGAACGCGTTCCGTTTCTTGTGGGGCTAAGCTAGGTCCATCCTCATTTTCAGAAATTACTGGATCATTAGGCTTGTCGGCCTTCACTGGAATAGATTTATTCACTTGTTTACCACTTCTAAGAGTGGTGATGTATTTTTCTTACTCTGCATGTTGGGTGGGAAGATTATGGATGCTTATTTCATGTGCTTGTTTAGGATTAGGCTGAGGTTGGGCCAGAAAGGTCCCTTCCCTAGCATTCAAGCGTCCCTTGATTTCATCAACTGAAATTTTAAGCTCTTGAAACATTTGTTAATTTGATTGATTAATTTGCATTTGCCCTTGCATAAATGCCTTTAAAGTGTCCTCTATTGAGAATTGAGGTGGGGTCATGTTTTACATGGGTGGCCCTCCTTGAGAGTTGGTAGGATTGCCCGTGGGACCATTCCTCCAACTAAAATTGGGATGGTTCTTCCAAGTAGAGTTGTATGTGTTACCTATAGGTCCATTGAAAGGCCGTTGATACCCATATGCAGCATTTGCTTGCTCTTGTAACACTTCTTGAAATACAGGAATTGTAGGACAATCTTGCGTAGAGTGTACATTAGTGACACAAATTCCGCACATGTTATCAATGGCTTCTATGAACTTAGAAACTCTACTTTTACTTAGTTCCATGGCCTCGACTTTTCTTGTGAGGTTGGTTATCCTTTCATTTAAATCATCCTCCTCCTTAAGGATATAAATCCCTCCTTTCTCTTTTTGTTGAGGAGGCTTAAGGTTACTAGATTTTTCCGAGGTATCCCATGATTAGGCATTCTCAGCCAACATGTCTAAGTAACTCCATACCTCATCCGAATTTTTGCTCATGAACTCGCCATTACACATCATCTCTACAAATTGGCGCATGTTGGAATTTAATCTATCATAAAAGAAGTTTATAATCCGTCAACTTTCGTATCCATGATGTGGACAAGTGAGTAAGAATTCCGTAAACCTTTCACAACTTTGAAAGAATGACTCACCCTCTTTTCCCATATAGTTCATTATAGATCTTTGAAGGGTGTTAGTTTTATGAGTCGGGAAGAACTTTTTCAAGAATTCTCAGGTCATCTCAATCCGTGTCCTTATCGAATGTGGTCTAAGAGAGTGGAGCCAACCTTTGGCTCTTTCTTTCAATGAGAAGGGAAACAATCTAAGTTTGATGACATCATCTGACACATTGTTGTATTGCAAGGTAGCAATAACTTCATCAAACTCTTTTAAGTGTAGATACGGGCTCTCAGAATCTAGCCTATGGAACTTAGGTAAAAGTTGAATTACCCCTGGCTTTATATCAATGTTCACCCCGGTCAGCACAAGAGGATGCAGTCGTACGGGCAAGTTGTAAGTAGTCACGTAAAGCTCTCATTGGAGGAGCATTGTGCATCTCATCTCTCCTACTCCCTCTTGATTTGCATTTGTAGTCAGAGTAGGGTGGGGAGGATTCCTTAATGGTGTTTTATCCATACTCCCTGAACTTTCACAATGTTCTACGTATTTTCTGACTTGTCTATGAACGAAGAGTGGTCCAACTAAACCACCTTCGGTTTGGAGACTATTTGTGTGGTCACGTTCCCAATGGGACATAAACCACACAATCTAAAAAAATCTGAACTAAACCTAACCCTAAATCTTAAAACAAAAATAAAAATTAAAATCTAAAAACTAAAAAAAAAAACTGTAAAAAGTTCTAAGTTAGAAAGATAGTACCCGATTAGCTTGAATTAGGAGAATTTCCTACAAAACAAAGCAAACTTGTTAGTTCTAGAAAACAAAAAACTAATTCAGAAAATTCTATCTTAACTACTTCTACTTCTATAGCTACTAAAATAATTTAGAACCGTTTAACCTAAATTCCCAGGCAGCGGCACCAAAAACTTATTCGCTCGCCTCAAGTGCAAGGCTGCGATGTAGTAGTAATCTCGATAAGACCGAAGTCGATCTACAGGGAATTAGGGTAAAACAATTCAAACTATTATAGCAACTTCAACTTCAATGATTTCAGATTTCAATTTCATAAACTAAGCAAAAATAATAACTTTGTAAAAATCTGTAAGTAATGGAACTAAGGCCTTGAGGATCCACTTATAGTAGTCCCATGTGAATTCATTCATCCAAGCATAAACACAACTAGATTCAAAGTTCTCTCTTCTAATTGGAAGATTTAGCACTCAAACACAAGCAATCCCCACTTAAGTCAGAAATTAAGATTCTAGTTCTAATGAAGCACATAGAATTCAAATATATAGCTTTCGAAGTAACAGCCATGCCAAGAGACTATGGCATGCTCTAGGGTTACTATAATTCAAATCTAATCAATCTAAACATGATAATTTCAGAGAATTGCAAGGAACTCATGTCCGAAGCACATGAACTCTCATCAAACATCCAAAAATACCAACTTTGTGTAAACTAAAACTTAAAAATCCAAATTTAAAGTAGAGTACTTGAATCAAAGGAATTCTACATGATAACTAGCTACAAGTTTTACCTCTTAGCCTTAGCTAAGAGGTTCTAGCTGAGCATTATCATGCTTCAACTAAAAATAATGGAAAGCTAATAGAAAACATGAAAAATCGGATTTGGAACTCGAATTTGCGTAAGAGGTTACGCACTACACAATAATTTTTATATTGGCGAGGCTCAACCACCCCAGAACCTTCTAGATATTGGCGAGGCTCCACCACCCCAGAATCTTCTAGATTTGCGTAAGAGGTTACGCACTACACAATAATTTTTGAAACTTGAAGTACAAGCTGCTGGAACTCGAATTTTCAAGTGGCCAACCGGTCAGACCTATCTAATGAAGGTCCAAAGAGTGTGGGAAAGAGGGCCTGCTTTTGACCGACCAATCTTCACCGGTCGGACTAGTCTGGTCCTAGTTCCAGCAGGTTGAGTGGGAGAGCTACTTGGTGGCCAACCAGTCAAGACCGGTCATAGCCTTATTGGCCAACCGGTTGTGGACGCTCGCCGTTCCGTGCTCCCAAACGTTCTCCCTTTCCTTTCGGAACAAGAAGAGGGGGTGCGTGCGCGCGAATCGCCATTTTTGCCACTGGCTTGCCTCGTTCTCGAGGGTTTTGTTTGGTTGTCGTGTTAAGCTGGATGTGTTAGATGAGTTTATGTAAGACCAGAGTCGCCACTAGCCAGTTACTTCGAATCTACAGTCGGCTAGACCCCGTAGAAATGTTAGAGAAGGGAATCTGAAGATTTCTTCCTGTAAAATGACTCCTTTTGATCTGCGGCCAGAGATTCGAGGTAAGGGATCACGGTTACAGGGTGGGAAGAGGTTAAGCACCCCACACACTGCCCTTACCGAAGTACGGTCTCTACTTCACAGAATCGAACTAATACTTGAAAGTCTGATTTAATCCTCATACATTCTCATAGATGATGCATGAATGTAGGTCTGAACAGTAAGAGTTTCTGATGGGCAGGTTTCCATTAACAGGCAAGCCCAGAGCATACGCTCGAACTGACAGGTGCTTTATGCGAGATGCATGCTGTGTGTTTGAATAATCAACGTGCTCTTAGTGAAGTAGGGGGGTTGGGAGAAAAGTAAATGTTGCACTATGCTAGATGCGAATGAGATGATGTTGGTAAAGGGTAGCTAGAGAGACGGAGGTGTCACAAAGGTTTTCTTCGAGTGGCTGGATCAAGACTTGGATGGCTTCGAAGACCTGGAACAAGGTCAGGCTGGGCTAGACCAGGGCTAGGCTCTTCTCACTCGAGCTCTCCTTGGTGGAGGAATGGGCTAAAAGGATGGAGAAGAACTTGGAACGGACGAATTGCACTCAGGCTGGAGGTCTTGTGAAATGAGAAGGGGAGGGGGGTATTTGTAGCAGCGGGGAGTGGCAGTTCCCGTAATTAATTTTGGGCGGCACCCAGGGGGCCGCCCATACGGTCAATTTGCTTCGGATTCGGAGTGTACGACCTCCGAACCTGAAGTAGAATTTTCTTAGCTTTGGGGTTTGAGCTTGCTTCGAGGCTGCAGTTTGGAACTCGGTGAATTACTGGGTTCAAGAGATGGGTTGACACGGTGAGTTGACTTGATGGGTTGACTCAGCTGGTTGACTCGGTGATTTGACTCAGCGGGTTGACTCACCGAGTTTGACTTTTTTTTTGGGATTTTTTTGACTGGTTTTTCTTATAGGGAGTTTTTTGAGCTGATGTTTAGGGGTGAGTTGACTGGGTTCAGGCTTGAGCTGGGCTATGAATTGGGGCTTACAAGGGTGAGTTTCGCTGAGTTTGGACATGGGATTTGGGGGTACGGACCTCCATTCATTTAGCTATCTCTACCAACATTGTAGCCGAAGGTGGGGTGTCTACCAACATTGTGAATTCGATTCCAGCCATGAATCTCCCTTTCGTCTCCTCTTTCCTTCTCTTTTTGTCTTTTTCTTGTTTGGTCCTTTCTTGGGCAGCCATTGATGATGGCTTGGGGGCCCTTGTGTTATTGATTGGTGGGTCACACACTTCAGCAATTGGTGAAGGTCTTAAGGATGGTGGAATGCTTTTGATTGCTGGTGTAGATGAAGCATTGAATGAGGGCATTGATGGGGATTTAGGGACAGTGGTTGGTGGAGCTTTGAATGGCCCCATTAATGGCAGCCATGCTGGAAATTCAAATTTGAATGGGGCATTAATTATGGGAGAAATGGATGGTATGGATGGGATGAGGAGATGGGACATAGGTGAGGCTATGCATCCCTTGTGTGTGGGCCACATAGATGATGTGATTGATGGTGGTGATGGGGCTATGATGGACATAGATGGACTGATCTCATGTTTGGATGGTATGGATGGTTTAGATGATACCTTTGACGGTTTGGATGCTCTTGATGATCGCCGAGATGTGCGGCACACTTGATTGGGTGGACTTGATGTGATTATTGATGTCCCCCTGATGATGGACGGTGTGGATGCTTCGATGATGCCTTTGATTGGTTAGGATGATGATTGGATTCATGACTTCCTGTTGGAGGGGACTGCAGGTCCAGATATGATCGTTGATTCCTCGATCGGGGTTGCCGGGACCTTCCTTAATGGTTCAGATGTATTTTTGTGGTCCGATTGGTCAGGATGCCACGATGTGCAGTGTGATATTTGCTGATACCCCTTTTGATGGAGAGTACCGTCCTTCGCCCGATCGTCGATCCTTTACGTACTCGGTTCACGAGGTGGGCGAGTCTTCTCATGCAGCTGAGGTCGTGACAGTTTCGGACAGCAATGCGACTATATCATACATAGCCGCCACTGGGGATAGGTCAGGGGTTGTTGAGTCTGCAGAGGTTCCAGATTTTCCTTCTCCTTCGCCCGTTGATCTTCTGATCCTTGATGAGCTATCATCGATTCGTGGGCCTTTCGTTTTGGAGGGGATTCCTGTGAGGACTTGTCAACTGCTTCCTCGTCCTTCTTGCTCGCCACGACTGCTTGCTTGGCTTGACAACTTGTCAGCTTATGAGATTCGAGACTTTGAGTCCTATGGCTTCGGCGGTCTGATCCATATAGCTAGAGTTGACATTAATTGGAGGATGCTTGGGGCTGCACTGATTGACTGGGTCACTTCGTTGAACTTATTTACGTTCAACGACATGGAGATGGGACCCTCTTTGGAGGAGCTTGCGCGTTTGACCGGTCTTCATTGGGATTATACTCAGTATTTTTCGCCGAAGACTTTGTCGAAGACTGTCACACCTCAGAACTGGTTTGGGATCCCCTATCTGGTTTAGCCTGCAGCTGCTGGTCAGGATGTTGTGGTGTTCTCCTTGGATTTGTTGTATGATCTTTTTTCGGGTCCTTGGAGTGCAGCAGAGTCCTTACTTTCTCGGAATGCACTGATGTTCTGCTTGATAGCTGTTGAGCTCTTAATTGTGCATATTCTAACCCCAATTCATCACTCATTATGCATGGTTTACATGTTTAAAGGACTACTTTAATGCATGATTTATGATTGTAGGAACAAGAGGGAGATTTCACAAATTGAAGACTAAATGGAGCTCTTTAAGAGCATTGAAGTTCATTAGATGAAGTTTGAAGGAAGATCAAAGAGAAGAAAGCAAGGAGAGAAAAGAAAAGAAAGAAAAAGAAGAAAGAAAGAAAGAAAATATCAAGAACTAGGCAACCTAGACCGGTCAAGACCGGTCGGCCAGACCAGTCCGACCGGTCAAGACCAGTCGGCCACCCATTTACTTGCCAAGAGAATGCACTGGACAGATGGACTGCCCAGTCGGACCGGTCAAGATCGGTCGGCTATAGCTGCTGGACGATTGCAATAAGCTGTCCGACCGGTCAAGACCGGTCGGCCAGGCCAGTCCGACCGGTCCAGACCGGTCGGCCATGTGTAAACAGTCAGATTTCTAATTCGGGTTCCAGATTTCTCTGCGCAATTACATAACTTTACGCGAAATCTGGAACTTTCTTGCGTAAAGGACACCTCCAAGCTATAAAAGGACGTCTTCTCTTCATACCAAGGTATGCTAGGACGTGGGGATTGCTTAGGAGACGGATTCTACTTCGAGTTTCTAGTTTTCTTCCTGTTTTAGTGATTTTTTATGTTTTTAGAGGCTTCTAGTTCAAGGATGTTAAAGATGAACTAAAACCTCTTAGCTAGGGCTAAGAGGTGAAGCTTTTGATTCGTTTTTGATTGATTGATGCAACCTAGGTTTCCTTTCATGTTTTAATTGATGAATTTTAGTTCAATATGAGTTTGAATCAAGTACTATTTTGGTTTTACTTTGATCTCTTGATGACTTCGGGCTCATGTGATTCTTAGTGATTCTAAGTTAGTATCTTAGCTTTTGAGCATTGTTTATGCTTGTGTAGTTCATTGATCTACCATAGACTCCGGGCATGGTAGACGCTTTGATTGGCTTGTATGCAATGGCCTGATTTTCATGTGGGAACTCATTCAACTAAAGTTCTTATCTTTTGTTGTATAATCTGAAATAAGTTGTTTATTGATTGATTTTGATTTAATTAGAGTTCTAATCATGAGTTGTAATCAGGTGTAGTGATAGGATTTGGTGAAAGCTATGGTTATGAATCTCAACTAGATTAGAAAGAGGCTTGGCCTACACAATTGAGTGTGCCCAAGGCCTGAGCATGGTTGTGGGAATCAAATCAATTAATAAGCACTTATTTTGGATAATTGTTGATTTAACTGCTCTATATTCCGATCGGATAGAGATATGAATTCGATTCCGATTGAGTTATGAGAGACCTAGTTGTGTTGATGCATTGAAACTTATCAAAAGTGTATCCTTGGCGTCCTAGTACCCTTTTTAGATTGAAATTACCTTAACCATTCACTGTTTAAACCCAAATCGCTATTTTCCAGTTTTAGCTCTTAATAGGATCTTAATTACTAGTTATTTTAGACAAATTCTAAGGATACCCATACATAAATCTCTGTGGGAACGATACTCGGTCTTTCCGAATTATTACTACTTCGCAACCCTACACTTGGGGAGTGAACAAGTTTTTGGCGCCACTGCCGAGGATTTCTATGCGGTATTTTTAGAATTTTCTGAAATAACTTTTACTTAAGATTGTGTTAAGATAGGTTTAGGATTTGTTTTGCTTTCTAGGATAGGTTTTCTTCTAGATACTAACTTACCTTGTTTTGATTTTTGCAGGATTCTAACATAGGTCTAATCTAGGGATTTTTAGGAAGATGAAGAAGAAGAAGGCATCTTAAGTCACAAATCAGGTTTTATCGTTCTAACCTTACTCTTCTTCTTCTCCTACTCATTCCTATCACATTCATCTCTTGAAGAGTGGGTGGAGACTCCTTTGGATCTCTGAAAGGTAGGCCTTGTGCCACCTGGATTCCTATTGGTCGGCTCTGCCGTCTTGGATCACCCTGTGCTCAGAGATTTCTCTTCTCAACCTATTCCTCTTTCTTCTTTTTCTACACTTTTTCTCAAAAGACTCAAAGAGTGGGTGGGGAGTTCTCTGAACCCCTATTGACCAGCAGAAATCGGTCTCTATCCTTGCTTTGGCTCAGCCATTGCAAGACACCTTGTGCTTAAGTCTTAGAGAGGAGTAAAGGAAGGAAGGAAGAATTCTTTTTGCTTTTTGTTCATTCTTTTTGGTTTTGCATGCCACATTGGGCTCGAACTTATAATAACCGACTTGTAAGGGACGGAGTAATTGTTGAAGGGATTGATAGAGAGCCTCGTGCTAGGAAACGTCAAAATTTTCCTGAAATTACTAGAGAGATGGCTGAAAATCAACCAAATCAAGGGGCTAATCAAAATCCAGCCCCAAACCTTACTGAATTGGATGAGAATGAAGTAGGGGATGTACCTCAACCTAGAACTTTACGTGACTATTTACAACCAGCTAGGACGAGTACTCCCTCTTACATAATTTTCACTCACAATGTGGAAAATATTGATTTTAAACCGGGGTTGATCCAACTTCTTCCTAGATTCCATGGACTCGACTCTGAGAGCGCTTATCTACATATTAAGGAATTTGAAGAGGTCATTGCCATAATAAACTATGACAATGTGACCAAGGATACTATAAAACTCAAATTATTCCCTTTTTCCTTGAAAGAGAAGGCCAAATCATGGCTACATTCCTTAAGGCCGAGGTCTATTGGGACATGGGCTGAGATGACTAGGGAGTTTCTTAAAAAATTCTTCCCTACTCATCGAACCAATGCACTAAGAAGGGCCATAATGAACTTCGCCCAAAAAGAAGAAGAAACTTTTTTCCAATGTTGGGAAAGGTATAATGAACTATTAAACGCATGCCCACATCATGGCTATGAACGGTAGAGGTTGATTAGTTTCTTCTATGATGGATTAAATCAACCATGCGCCAATTTGTGGAGATGATGTGCAATGGGGAGTTCATGAATAAGGAAACGAAGGAAGCTTGGGATTATTTTGACATGTTGGCTGAAAATACACAAGCATGGGATACACCTAAGCCAACAAGTTCAAAACAACCCCAAACCAAGGAAAAGGGAGAAATTTATGTTTTAGATGGGCAAGATGATCTAGGTTCTAGAGTGGCTAAACTCACACAAAAGGTCGAGGAGATGGAACTAAAGAAAGTGGACACAACCCAACAAAGGGGGGCTGTTGAAACTATTTGTGGTATTTGTGCTTCCAATGTGCATCAAACACCGGATTGTCCAACAATCTATGCGTTTCGAGAACTTTTATTTGAACAATCAAATGCTTTGAATAGTTATCAACGACCTTTTAGTACTCCAAATTCAAACACGAACAATTCTAGTTGGAGAAACAACCCTAACTTCAATTGGGCGAATGGAAACACGGCTAATCAAAATAATCCTCAAAGGGGGCCCCCAATGCAAATGGCTCCACCTCAAATGCCTATAGAGGATACTTTGAAAGCATTCATGGAAGGACAAGCTCAAATAAATCAATCCAACCATACGATAATACTTGAGCTTAAAAATTCGGTGGTGGAAATCAAGGCTCGCTTAAACGCAAGGGAAGGGATGCTTCCAGCCCAACCCATACCAAATCCAAAACCACAATGCGAAATAAGCATGCCTAGTTCTTCTAACCAACATTGAACATGCTAAGGCCATCACCACTCTTAGAAGTGGTAAAATCATTGAAAAACCTGATCCGGTGAAGGTTTCAACACCTAATGATCCGGTATCTTCCAAAGAGGAAGATGGACCTAGCATCGCCATGAATGAAAAAGAGCCATTGAAAGAATATAGGCCCGTTGCTCCATTCCCCCAACGCTTGATTCCAGCCAAACCTCAAGATAAATATCAGAATTTTTTGGAGGTTTTCAAGCAAGTCAAAATCAACATTCCATTGTTGGATGCCATTAAACAAATACTGTCATATGCAAAATTTTTAAAAGACCTTTGCACGGTTTAAAAGAAAAATACATGTGCAAAAGAAGGCATTTTTGACAGAGAATGTGAGTGCCATTATCAACCACGGGATATCCAAGAAATACAAAGATCCCGGTTGTCCGACAATATCATGTGTGATTGGAGACTACCGGGTGAAACATGCTCTACTTGATCTAGGGGCAAGTGTTAACTTAATTCCCTTTTCGGTCTATGAACAATTGGGTTTAGGTGAATTAAAACCCACCAAAACCACATTACAACTTGCCGACTGTTAGAACTTAGAAAAATCGAAACTGCTCGTCGGCAGTCTTTTTCTTCTCCTGTGTTCCTTTTATTCTGGGGGAATTCTGAGTATAGAGACATTCATAGACAATCATAAGCAATCACAAAGTATACACGAGAAAGCACCACGAGGTGAATTTTATTCCAGAGATTTCGAGATCTTTTACATTCCGGGCTGTGAACTGGTCACGAACCCTTAATTACATCAACGGATGATCACCCTTGATTAAAAGGCAAAAGTAAATGCATGCATGTATCATAAATGAATTAAATAAAGCATTAAAGGAGCATAAATATAAATAAAGCACAGCATAGACCACATAGAGATTTTTACGTGGAAACCCTTACGGGAGAAAACCACGGCACAAAGCGACAAGATTCCACTATGAATTTCAGTTATACAGTAGATGGAATATCAAAGGGATAAAGCTCGGATAGATCGAGCAAGTAGTTTAAATCGTCAGGGATTATAGTCTCGAGTTCATGGTCGCCGAGACCAAGTCTAGGATTTATTATGGAATACTTCACCGTTAAGACCGGTTAGATGTTGGTCCCACACTCTTCGGGCATTCCTAGTTGAGTAGCAACCAGGATTTTAACCGAATCGTATATCTCAGTGTCATGACGCGTCTCTATGGACGATATGACTTTCAGAAATACACTTTACGGTTTCCGTTTAGTGCAACCAGGGCCAGTGACCGTCTCAACTGGACGGGTGACTTACTGGAAGGCACTCCATGGGGTCTTAGTGCGACCAAGGTTTCAACCGAGTCGTATATCTCAGTGTCATGACGCGTCTCTATGGACGATATGACTTTCAGAAATACACTCCACGGCGTCCACTTACTGCAACCAGGGCCAGTGACCGTCTCAGCTGGACGGGTGACTTACTGGAGGGCACTCCATGGGGTCTTTGTGCAAACAGGGTTTCGACCGAGTCGTATATCTCAGTGTCATGACGCGTCTCTATGGATGATATGACTTTCAGAAATACACTCCACGGCGTCCACTTACTGCAACCAGGGCCAGTGACCGTCTCAGCTGGACGGGTGACTTACTGGAGGGCACTCCATGGGGTCTTTGTGCAAACAGGGTTTCGACCGAGTCGTATATCTCAGTGTCATGACGCGTCTCTATGGACGATATGACTTTCAGAAATACACTCCACGGCGTCCACTTACTGCAACCAGGGCCAGTGACCGTCTCAGCTGGACGGGTGACTTACTGGAGGGCACTCCATGGGGTCTTTGTGCAAACAGGGTTTCGACCGAGCCGTATATCTTAGTGTCATGACGCGTCTCTATGGACGATATGACTTTCAGAAATACACTCCACGGCGTCCACTTACTGCAACCAGGGCCAGTGACCATCTCAGCTGGACAGGTGACTTACTGGAAGGTACTCATTCCCGTAGCCACTCAACTGACGGATCCCGCCTTGGACAGGACGCACATCAACTGGTCTCAACGATGAAGTATTTCAGACATTTAGAATTCTTTCATTATGGTTTTCGATGATAACCATAGTCCCCTTCGATTTAGTTTCGTAACTCGATCCGAGATGAAATAAATTCATGCGATGGATGCAAATGAGTACAGTACAAAGTAACTATGCTTTATGTATGCTCAAGAGAAGATCGCATTCATGCTAGATGCTCAGTGTATCAGACAAATTATGCATCTAATTTGATTAATCTGCTTCATATATATCTTTGTGTCATTGATATTTTGCCCTCGCGTCTTTCAAATCGTGATTGATTTCATTTGGCATTGGTAGATTTTCGGCCCGTCAAGGCACTTCCCAGGGCCTGTTTACGATCTGATCGGAGGATTTAGTGAATACCTATCACGATCGTCTTTGGATAGAGGTGGATTATGCCCACAAGGGTCGCAGTGCGATCGCATTTCGATTTGTTTAGTGTAAGTCGATTTCTGAGCCAACAGGGCACTTCCCAGGGCTAAAAATGACTAAGTAGTGGACCTGTTTATGGTCTGATCAAGGTTTCTCGGAGACCCTGAGATCAGGTAATCTCATTGTAATGCATGATTATGGTGTATCATGTTATGGCGGAGAGAAGTCTCCCTCTTGGTTTCGGTCAAATTCCGCACGATTCCTCTCGCTTTTGGCCATTTCCGGCTCTTTCGGAAGGATTTTTGAGGTTTGCAATATTGGCTAAGTGTTGGCCATTTTGATCAAATTGCTGATTTGACCCACTTAACATCGACCGTTGGTGAATCCGGTCCAGGGGATGGATAGAGGACATTGATGTGTGTCTAGGAGTGCTGACGCGATCGGAAGGCGGGCTACGTCGAAGGCGGGCCACATCATGGAAGGCCCCACCTCCTCATCAGCGTCCAGGCGCATGGGAGGTTGGGTTGGTTTGGGCGCATGTTGCATTAGACATGAGCGCATGTCATAGGTGGATGCATGTTATTCGCCCCAAGCGCATGTCCTAGGTGGATACATGTTATTCGCCCCAGGCGCATGTCCTAGGTGGATGCACTTGTTCGCCCCAGGCGCATGTCCTGCTACAAATGCATGGTTATCAAGCACATGTGACATGCACATTCACCCAACATTCCAGCCATGGGCGCATGTTCCCATGGGACTTAGGGATTTTTGCGCATTTCCCCTCCCAAGAATGGGTGAGCGCATGTCACTATGTGACTTGGAGGATTTTGCGCCGGTGGGAAAAATCCCTTTCCGGCGAGGGCATCCGGCGAAGGAATGGGCGCATGTGAGGATTCCGAGGAGGAATTTCTACCTCTGCAAGAAGTGTGCTCTGGGAGTGATGATCTCGTTGTCCCTGTATTATCGAGTGGAGGGGTATTTATAGCATGTTAATCGGGTATCGGGTACCGGGCGCATGTTGTTTGCAAAAATGGAGGGCATGCGCATGGAAATATTCTAGAGAGACGAGTCATGCGCATGTTGTGGGGATTTTTGCGCATGGAAATATTCTGGAGAGACGAGTCATGCGCATGTACCCATGCCCCAAGCGCATGTAGCATGGCATGGGCGCATGTGCCACTGGTATGGGCGCATGTGGTCTCTGTGTTGGCCGCATGTGGCCCCACTTAGCATATTTTCATGATTTTTGTACTTTTAGAATATTAAAAAGGGAGAGAGAGAGCTCTCATGCGCATGTGGTGAGAGAGTGAATGCATGTTTCCTTAATACATTCGCATGTGGAGAGAGAATGAACAAATGCATGTGGAGAGAGAGTGAACAAATGCATGTGGAGAGAGAGTGAACAAATGCATGTGGAAATATGCACGCAATGACTTCAAACTTGATACTTAAGGTTTTTCGGGCATTCCAGATCATTTGGTGGTAATCCGCATGTCTGATTCCAGCCCGAAATGGTACCTATAGGCTTTTGGGCCCTTATAGTCGGATAAGTCAGGGTAAAAAATGCATTTGGAAGCGCGTTGGTAAAAATATGCATCGTGCGACCTCGAAACTTGCATGTTAAGGGTTTTAGGGCGTTTCGGATCATTTGGCGGTAATTCGCATGTCCGATTCCACCCCGAAATAGCATTCATAGGTTTCAGTCACGATTGCGCATGTTAGGGCGGCACTGGCATTTTTCGAGTATTTCGGATCTCGAAATCAGTCCGAATCATCGTAGATGGACCGTTGAATACCATTTTATAATGGGTACAAATTTGAGCCCCAACACCGACCAATCGATTCGTATTCCGAGAAGGGTGATTGAGGACATTCTTGTCCAAGTTGACAAAGTTTACTACCCGGTGGATTTTATTGTCTTGGACACGAGACCCATGGTTAATATTGGCCCCCAAATTCCTGTCATACTTGGCCGCCCATTCCTAGCTACATCAAACGCTATCATAAATTGTAGGAGTGGGGTCATCCAAATGTCTTTTGGCAATATGACAATTGAGTTGAATGCTTTCAATATTGACAACCATCAAGAGGATGAGGACGAGGAGGTCCACGAAATAAATATGATCAATTCTATTGTGGAAAATGAGTCCCTCTCACCTTTTTACTCCGGTCACTTAGACGAAGAAGTGACTCACTCCCTTGATGAGAACGATGATATGATAAGGGATATGGTCACACTTTTCAAGTCGGTATCGGCATATGACGTTAGCCAAGAGAAGGATGTGGAAACAATACCTAATTGTGCTGAGAAATCAATTCATATTTCCACACCTTTGTGGATCATGTATACCGAACTCCACCAACCCTGGGATGATCCTTACTTGCAATATCAATGCCCAGGAAAATCTTAATGGAGACATATTTTTTCTGATAAATATGATGATGTCTCCTCGTATACATGTGGTGAAAACATTAAGGAACCTGCTGAAATTCCTTTTTGGGATTTTGAGTGGCTCATCTCGATTACTCACACACATGTACATTGTAAAGCAGGATATTGGATGGCGTTACTGCGAAACCTTTTGATCCATCTAATGATTCTGCTTGACTTTATGCTTTTGGATGAGTTGTTGGGATTAACCTCCTAGTCTGACGGAGGATAATTTGCTAGAATGCTTTCCCATTAGGATTTGCTTTGATAGTTGATTTAGTTGTGAAGTAATCCATCTCCAAAAGCTAATCTTGCCATGAAATATATGCGTCAGGTGATATCTCTCTTTCTCACTCTCCTTTGTTTTATGTCATTGCTCTCATGTCATGCATATTGCATATCTTATTACGTTGAGGACAATGTAAAGTTTTGGTTAGGGGGTGAGAGATTCCTTAGTTGATGAATCTGCTAGCTTTTGTGACATGTCGAGCAAAGATGTAGAAATTTTTCTATTTTTCTAAAATTCGAAACTCTTTTCAAAAACTTTGATTCCATGCATTCGAGAGTTTGTAGAGTTCTTTGTTCCCGACTGTACTGAAAATGCGGTATAAGTTTGATTACCGCTGTTGTAGAAGCAAGAAACAAGTTATCTTGTCCTAGAGGGGGGTGAATAGGACACTTTTTAAATTTCTCAATACAAAGTATTCTTAGAGCACTTTCATCAAACACCAGATATGCAAAGTATAAATCAATAGAAGCACATGTGAAAGAAGTAAATCAGTTCATCCATTCACCACACAACAAGGGATTTTTATAGTGGTTCGGTTATGTACCTACTCCACTCCCGGCTGATCCACTCACTCCTTGAGTGGCCGGATTTCACTATCACTATGGTTTTAAATGAGGTTAACCATAAACCTTAACAGCCTACAAAAGGACTTACGACTCAACACATGGATTCATCCTTCCATAGGACTAATCCATGACCACTTAGTCCTACACAAGGGCTTGTCCTACTCAAGGACTTGTCCTACGCAAGGACTCTACCGAGTTTGGGTCTTCAAACTCTGAAACCCAAATCTCAACTTGAGGAGGTTTCTTGGACTCGAAAGACTAAATATACTTAGCTGATTGAGTCCCTTGATGATGCCTTTGTTGAAGAAGCTTCAGCTTGTACGGAAGACGTCTTCTTCAGCTCCCTCGATCAGCAACCTTGCTCCGGATGACCCATTGTAGATTCCAAGGTGAGGGATTGAGGTTAGGTTGAGGCTATTTTGGGATATGGCTTTTATATGAGGAAAGCTTCTACCTAAACCACCATTAATGGCATTGATGACAAGAGAATGTCTATGAGAGGTAGGTCAAGATGCCATTAAAGAGGAGTTGAGTTCATGTTTCAATCCAAGCTTTGAATGCTTAATCAATGTTGGTCAGATCAACATGGATTGAAGAATGAACTCAACAAATCTAAGGGTTTGGAAGAAGGGGATCTCAAGAAGAAGGCTCACTCAAACCCTAGATGATGCTCAAGGTGTCTTGGGCAAGATCCAACCGAGTTCTATAAATAGATTATGCCATTCAACGGTCAGAAAACGGTCAGCTCGATAGGTTCCGATCGATCGGACATAAGTTTTAGTCAAATTTGAATTTTGCTTGAAAACAGGTTCTCCGATTGATCGGACTTAGTTCCGATTGATCGGAATACCCTGTCCGATTGATCGGACAGATGGTCCGATTGATCGGAATTTCTTCCAGAGAGTTGATGCAATTTTTCTGAAAATTCCTCCGATGGATCGTATCTATGTCCGATGGGTCGGAGAGCCATGTCCGATGGATCGGACAGACCTCCGATTGATCGTAAAAGAGTCCAGAGAGTTTTTCATATATTTGTTGGACAATTGTACGATTGATCGGACACACTGTCCGATTGATCGGAATACACTGTCCGATGGATCGGAAAGCCCTCCGATGGCTCGAAAAAGTGTCCAGAGAGTTTACAATGTAACTGGACTATTTTCCGATGGATCGGACACATTGTCCGATTGATCGGACATCTATCGGAATATTCTCCGATGGATCGGGTATGTATCGGAGAGAGCAGACTTATATATTTTCAATTTTAAAGAAACTTCTGCTACCAAGAACCTATCCATTGCTGATCTTAATGGAAGGTGGGTTATAGATGGTGCTAAGGATGTGCCTAGAAAGGTTTTGGGCCATCTATAGAAGTTTTTGGGATCAAAGGTTTGGGTGGAGAGGCTTGAAGCTGACTTGATCTTCGAGAAGCTTCTGTCTTCAGCCGCAAGGAAAACTGTCTTCAGCCACCAGGGACTCAACGACACACTAACCATGGTAATTGACAAATCTTTGCATTAACAATCTCCCCCTTTGTCAATTACCAGACAAAACCAAACCTATGCAAGTCTTGGTCCATACCATAGACTTATCCTAGACACCAAAAACCAAAATACATCATGTCGAGGAAAATAAAAACTTTATACATAGACATGACTCATTACATACAAAATGTACAGACTCAATGTACAAACTAGGCTTCACTTGAACTCCCCCTTAGTCCCTGCACACAAAAGATCAACAAAAAGATAACCTGGATCTTTTGGTGGGATAAATTCTCCCCCTTTTTGTCAGTGATTGACAAAGGTTAATGAAATGAGAATGCAGCACATATGTCATAGACGCAAGGAGGAAAATAAACATTATCGAGCCGAGAGAGGAAGCCAACACACACATGGTCATGCAAGGATATACAAGTATATGACAGTAAGCACAGAGGGCTTATAGCCCAAGCAACCAACCTCCCCTCCTGAAATGTATATCATGACCAACAAACCATATATACAAAATCCAAAAGAGGGCAAGAAGCCCAACAAGGATAAGCAATGTCGCACAATTATATGTATATATGCAGAAGATAGCCAAAAAGAATGATCATCAGACATAATATCATAACAAGAAGGACATAATGATCATCAGAATATCCAAAAAAATATCCAAAAACATATCCAAAAAGTATAACCATCCGTCAATCCAAAAAGGTGTCAAAGAAAAGATGCATCAATCAATACAACTATCAACGTCGCTCTAAAAAGATATCTGCGATGACTAGACACTAGGGACCCTAACTGAAAAGATAGGCAGCTATGGAGCAGGGCCAGTGACGTCATCGCGACGACATGATAAAGCTGATGTGAGGCTCTGGACAGCAGCATGAATGGACTGCATCAAGCTCTCGAGTCGCGACAGCCGCTCACCATGCTGGGCAAGGGCACCCTCCACTCGATCTAGTTGAGCAGTGATCTGCTCCGTGCTGGGAGGAGGAGGTGCCGAAGAGGCGTCGAACTAAAGGCGCCGCTTGACTGAGCGACGAGCTGGGGCAGGAGTCGGTGATGGAGCGGAAGACCCGCTGTGGGTGTCAGCCGACACCTGTGTGAGAGTATGCGAGAAATCCCGATCTTCTACGTCATCCTCTTTTGGAAGGGTCATCTTCTTGATATTGAGGTCCCTGAATGTGCGGCGAGGAATAGGGTGGACCACAATATCTGTAAACCCGCACTCGTGCCCTAATCTGGTAATGAGCCACCCGAACGGAATGGTGTTGCGGTTGTGTGGCAGAGCATCCAGAATATGATGCAAAATGATGGATGGGAGACACAGGCGCGTCCCATGACCAACGTGATACAGCAGATTGACCATATTGGCAGTAAGGTCGGACTTGTTGGTACTGCGGGGGTAGACATTGGTGCTGAAGATCTGGTGGAGCACTCGAAACCTATTAGACATTTCAGATGCCCGTAGTGCACTACCGTCGATCCACTCCGGATTTGGACCCCGACATAAGTAGCGAGTCCAATCAACCCTAAGAGAAGTATCAAGCAGATTGTCATTGGGTTGCGGGGCTGTGGACACGGGAACACCAATCAGGGCGGCTATTGTGTGGGCTGTGACCTGGACGACCCGGCCGCCGACAATAACTTCACATGAGGGAGGGTTTCCAACAGGGTTGATGATTTTAGATAGAAATGTATATACCACCTCGGGATGGGCTACGCCGCCAAAACGAAGTACAGCATCCCACCCAATCTGTGCAAGAAGAGCGGGAATGCCAAAGGGCTCCACACAGGACTCAGTGACCACTCTCTCATAGATAATGGTGCGAGATTGAAACCGAGAGAGAGATGCTGGACTCTCAGGCTGGGCAGGAGGTGCAGCAGGTGGAGGAGAGCCCTGAGAGGGTCGAGAAGTTTGCAACTTCTTGGTCCTGGCAGTGGTGGATGGCCCAGCAGCCATCTTGGACTTGCCTTTCGGATCTTTAGGCATGATGTAGCAAGATTGGAAAGAGGATTTAACCAATGTAGATACCAAGATGGACAGAAAACACTTCAAATCCCTAGAAATGATGATCTGATAGAGGAGAGGGATAGAAGAAACCGATCGGATAGCCAAAAAAATCAAACTGACAGCTTGGAGGATCTTACTTAGGAGACACGAAGACCTGTTGGGGCTGCAAATGAGGATCCAGGGAAACCCAGCTGAGCTACAGACCGATCGGATGGAGATGCCCTAGCAAAAGGGGCTGAGAGAAGAGAGGAAGAGGGCAGAAATGAAGACCAAATGAATGGGGCTCGCGTATTTGACTGTTGATCTCCCGATATTTCCGATTGATCGGACGATGTGTCCGATCCATCGGAAATGCCCCCAGAGAGATTTCAACACTAAACATTTTCTCCCTTCAGCAAATGATTTCCAGCTAATTTGATAAGAATGTGAGCATGAGAATATCAATAATCACAAAAAAAAATGAGGCTAATTCCTCAGATATACCTATGTGCACATGAGTGTCCATTTTGCTAGAATGAGCACACACCGATAGACTTCCGAAGGTGTTCAAACCTTGTGGAATCTAACGGCTTAGTAAGGATGTCGGCCAATTGCCACTCAGTTTGAATGTATTCAAGATTAATCAGTTTTTCCTCAACGAGTTCTCTTATAAAGTGATGCCGGATGTCGATATGCTTGGTTCGAGAATGTTGAACCGGATTTTTTGAGATATTAATGGCGCTTGTGTTGTCACAAAAAAGCGTCATTTCATCCTGATTAAGACCATAATCCTTCAACATCTGCTTCATCCAAAGTAGTTGAGCACAGCAACTTCCGGCAGCAATATATTCAGCTTCAGCGGTGGACAAAGAGATGGAGTTTTGCTTTTTGCTATGCCAAGCAACTAAGCAATTTCCGACGTAAAAACAGCCACCGCTAGTGGATTTTCTGTCATCCATATTTCCGGCCCAATCGGCATCGGAGTACCCCGCAATGATGGTTGAGGTGTCAAAGGGGTACCACAAGCCATAATCAGTGGTGCAGGCCACATCTCTAATCACTCGTTTTACAGCAATGAGGTGTGATTCCTTAGGATCGGCTTGAAATCTAGCACATGCCCCTACACTAAAGGCGATATCGGGTCTACTAGCTGTGAGGTAGAGAAGACTCCCAATCATACTTCTATATAAATGTTGATCAACACTAGTGCAGATAAGTCTTTAGAAAGTTTAATGGTGGTGGCCATAGGCGTGGTGTGTGATCGACCCGAGTCTAGCCCAAATCTCTTGACCAAGTCTTTTGCATACTTAGTTTGGTTGATAAAGATTCCATTTTCAGCTGTTTAACTTGCAATCCTAGGAAAAAATTTAGTTCGCCAGCCAAACTCATCTCAAATTCAGATTTCATTAGTTCAGCAAATAAGCCAGAGAATTCTTCACAGTTAGACCCAAATACAATATCATCTACATAAATCTGAGCAATGAGAAAGGAATCAGCCGTCCTTTTAACAAAAAGGGTTTTATCAACACTCCCCCTAACAAACTGGTGAGCAATAAGAAATTGAGTAAGACGTTCATACCATGCTCGGGGGGCTTGTTTTAACCCATAGAGAGCCTTTTTCAATCGGTAAACTCTTTGAGGGTAACTAGGGTCCACAAACCCTTTTAGTTGTTCAACATAAACCTCCTCATCAAGTATACCATTTAGAAAGGCACTCTTCACGTCCATTTGAAATAGTTTGAATTTAAGAGCACATGCTATGGACATGAGAATTTGAATGGATTCGAGTCTAGCTACCGGGGCAAAAGTTTCATCAAAATCAATTCCCTCAATTTGAGAGTACCCTTGAGCTACGAGACGTGCTTTGTTTCGAATCACATTGCCAGATTCATCTGTTTTGTTTTTGAAGATCCATTTGGTTCCAATGACATTTTTCTCATTTGGTCTTTCAACTAGAAACCAAACATCATTTCGGGTAAACTGTTGAAGTTCCTCTTGCATAGCAAGTATCCAAAACTCATCATTGAGAGCTTCATTTATATTTTTTGGTTCAATTTTTGAAGTGAAGCACACATGACCGTTGATGGCCTCAAGTTGTCTTTTAGTCTTGACTCCAACATCCGGATCTCCAATGATTTGATTGAGGGGATGATCCTTGATATGTGGAGCATTTCCCGAAGCTATTGAGGCATTGGGAGTGGGAGATTTTTCATCAGGTTTACCTATGTGGCACGGTTCTCCCACTTCATCATCATCAAGTCTTGTGTCTTCCTTGGATTGGTCATCAATGACAACATTTATGGATTCTTGAGTTGTTTTAGTCCTTGTGTTGTACACTCTATAGGCCCGACTATCAGAAGCATATCCTAGAAATATTCCCTCATCGCTCTTAGAGTCAAATTTTCCTAAATTTTCTCTATCTCGAAGGATGTGACATTTGCTACCAAAGACCCTAAAGTACTTGATGTTTGGGACTTTTCCATTCCACAGCTCATATGGGGTCTTATCTAAGCCGGCTCTCAAATAAACTCGGTTAATGATGTGACAAGCTGTATTCACTGCTTCGGCCCACAGATTTTGAGCTATATTTTTGCTGTTCATCATGACTGTGGCCATTTCGAGTAGAACTCTGTTTTTCCTTTCTGCTACTCCATTTTGTTGTGGAGTTTTTGGGGCTGAGAATTCATGTTTGATTCCTAAATTTTCACAGAATAGTTCAAAGCGCCCATCCTCAAATTCCCCTCCATGATCACTCCTAATACGTTTTACTGTGCATTCTTTTTCATTGTGGAGTCGTTTCATGAGTTTCTCAAACTCCTCGAATGTATCCGACTTTTCTTTCAAAAATACAACCCATGTATAGCGGGAATAGTCGTCAACAATAACGAAGAAATACCTCTTACCATCTTGACTCATTACTCTTGTGGGGCCTACAAGGTCCATGTGGAGTAGATCAAGGGGTTTTGATGTAGCGATGATGGATGTCTTCTTATGTGCAACTTTAATTTGTTTACCTTTCAAGCATTCAGCACATACTTCTTTTGGTTTCTTCCCAATCTTTGGTAATCCTCTCACCAATTTCTTCCTACTCAGCCTAGCAAGGTTCCTGTAATGGACATGACCAAGCCGTTGATGCCATAATTCAGTATCATCATTAATAGCCATGTGGCATACGGCAGATGGTCCCTCATCACCCTTGTTTTCAATCACATAGCAGTTATCTCCAGTGCGAAACCCTTTTAATATTAATTTTCCAGTTTGGTCCATAATTTCGCACATTTCTTTGGAGAATTTCACGGAATGCTGTTCATCACATATTTGAGAGATGCTTAACAGATTATGTTTCAAACCGTCAACACATAGAACATCCTCAATTTTGGGCAATCCTGGCCCGGTGATGGTTCCCTTTCCAACAATCTTGGCAATACTCCCATCTCCAAAGGTAACAGACCCACCATCAAATTCAGCATAATCACAAAACTGAGTCTTGTCACCTGTCATGTGTCGGGAGCATCCACTATCAAGATACCACCTAGTGTTTCTTCCGGCTCTAAGGGCTGTATGAATAACTAAGCATTTGTTCTTTACTACCCATTTAGAGACTATCCTTTTTGGAGAACTAGGTTTCTTGGTTGATTCTAGGGATGTCATTGTTTGGGCATAAGTTGTTGAGGCTTTCTCTTTCATCAGCTCCATGGTTCTTTTGTTCAACTGTTTTACCATTTCTAGGAGCTCTTCCATTCTTTTGTCTTTCTTTGGTGGAGTGGGATAATTTTTCCTCATGTTTGGAGTTTGTTTAGGAGGACTCCACATCTGATTCATCCTTTTACTGGTAGGTACAAATTTACCTTTCAAGTTCCGAACCGGATTCTTAAGGACCAAGCATTCAAACTTTAAATGACCAACATCTCCGCATGCATGACATATAGGTGAATTTCTCTTAGTAGTGCTTCCTGATGCGTTCCTGATCTTTTTAGGTTCTGGGTTACTAACCTTAGTTGGCTCATTATAGCCTAGCCCTCTTGTGTTCCTACAAGGTTTACCTGACTTAAGGATATCATCAAGTTTTTCTCTACTTTGGGCAAATCTTTCATTGAGTTGACTTTCTTGATTAAGCTGCAAGACTAAACACTGATTTGTAGATTTTGCCTTTTTCAGCTCATCTTCTAGGGTATTAATTTTGTCTTGAGCTGCTTTGTTTTTCTTTTCCAATTCACAGATCTGATGGTAAAATCCATGGTTTTCTCTCTTCACTTCTTGCATTTCATCAGCCAATTTGTTGTTTTCAATATTAGCTTGGCTCAACTTCTTGGTAAGAAGGATGCTTTGACGGAATAGCTCATCATAGGCAACTTGCAAACCTTCATTATCATCCTCGTCATCATCGGAGGATGTCACATTATGTTCTGATTGCTCATGATCATCATTGTCTCTTTCGCCTTGTAAGTCTGGGACAATCTCAGAGATAGAGGCCATCAGAATTTTAACTGATCCTCTCTCATCACTTTGATCTTCTTCTGTTTCTGAATCAGTACTCCCAAGGTTGTCCCATGTGGCTGCCATAGCTTTCTTTTTAAATTTTTCTTTGGCAGGAGCTTGGCATTCAGAGGCAATATGACCATAGCGACCACAGTTGTAGCACTTGGGATCTTTTGGCTTGTTGTAAGATTTTCCTGTATAGCGCTTTTTGTCAAAAGATTTGCTATTCTTGTCAACCCTCTTTCCTTTGTTTTTGAAGAATTTTCTAAACTTCTTGGCCATAAGAGCCATTTCATTCATATCCAATTCTTCATCACTATCAACTTCAGATTCTTGAGTAGTGTGTGAAGTTTTTAGCACGGTGTTTCTACTTTTTGGGGATTTCTTGAAATGAAGTTCATGGGTCTGTAGAGATCCTAGTAAATCTTCTATTTTCATAGTATCAATATCTCTACATTCCTCAATAGTTATGACCTTGGAAGAGAATCGTTCGGGTAAGGATCTTAGAATTTTCCTACAAATGCGCGGATCCGAAATTCTCTCCCCCAATCCCCACATAGCATTGGTGACATCACTCAACCGGGTGTAAAAGTCCATGAAGTTCTCATGTTCTTCCATTTTCATATTTTCAAACTGAGTTGTCAATAGCTGAAGTTTTGACCTCTTGACTGTACTAGTCCCTTCATGTGTAGTTTCAAGGATGTCCCAAGCTTCTTTGGATGTTGTGCAATTACAAATTCTTTTGAACTCATCCGCTGAGACGGCACAAAAAATAGCATTGAGTGCCTTTGCATTGCTAATGTATCTCAGTTTTTCAAGATCAGTCCATAAGTCATCAGGTTTGACTGTGGTGGTGGTGACACCCTCTATGGTAGTGTTCAAAAGGGGTATTTCATATTTGATTTCCACAGACCTCCATGTTGCATGATCCAATGATTGCAAGAAAACTCTCATTCTTGCTTTCCAATATGCGTAGTTTGATCCATCAAAATATGGAGGTTTGGAAACCATACTAGAATCCCCTTTTGACATGATTTCAAGCTTCTAGAGACGGATCACACTCCGGGCGGTTACGCCTTTGAGGAGGAACCCTCTCTGATACCAATTGAAAATGCGGTATAAGTTTGATTACCGCTGTTGTAGAAGCAAGAAACAAGTTATCTTGTCCTAGAGGGGGGTGAATAGGACACTTTTTAAATTTCTCAATACAAAGTATTCTTAGAGCACTTTCATCAAACACCAAATATGCAAAGTATAAATCAATAGAAGCACATGTGAAAGAAGTAAATCAGTTCATCCATTCACCACACAACAAGGGATTTTTATAGTGGTTCGGTTATGTACCTACTCCACTCCCGGCTGATCCACTCACTCCTTGAGTGGCCGGATTTCACTATCACTATGGTTTTAAATGAGGTTAACCATAAACCTTAACAGCCTACAAAAGGACTTACGACTCAACACATGGATTCATCCTTCCATAGTACTAATCCATGACCACTTAGTCCTACACAAGGGCTTGTCCTACTCAAGGACTTGTCCTACGCAAGGACTCTACCGAGTTTGGGTCTTCAAACTCTGAAACCCAAATCTCAACTTGAGGAGGTTTCTTGGACTCGAAAGACTAAATATACTTAGCTGATTGAGTCCCTTGATGATGCCTTTGTTGAAGAAGCTTCGGCTTGTACGGAAGACGTCTTCTTCAGCTCCCTCGATCAGCAACCTTGCTCCGGATGACCCATTGTAGATTCCAAGGTGAGGGATTGAGGTTAGGTTGAGGCTATTTTGGGATATGGCTTTTATATGAGGAAAGCTTCTACCTAAACCACCATTAATGGCATTGATGACAAGAGAATGTCTATGAGAGGTAGGTCAAGATGCCATTAAAGAGGAGTTGAGTTCATGTTTCAATCCAAGCTATGAATGCTTAATCAATGTTGGTCAGATCAACATGGATTGAAGAATGAACTCAACAAATCTAAGGGTTTGGAAGAAGGGGATCTCAAGAAGAAGGCTCACTCAAACCCTAGATGATGCTCAAGGTGTCTTGGGCAAGATCCAACCGAGTTCTATAAATAGATTATGCCATTCAACGGTCAGAAAACGGTCAGCTCGATAGGTTCCGATCGATCGGACATAAGTTTTAGTCAAATTTGAATTTTACTTGAAAACAGGTTCTCCGATTGATCGGACTTAGTTCCGATTGATCGGAATACCCTGTCCGATTGATCGGACAGATGGTCCGATTGATCGGAATTTCTTCCAGAGAGTTGATGCAATTTTTCTGGAAATTCCTCCGATGGATCGTATCTATGTCCGATGGATCGGAGAGCCATGTCCGATGGATCGGACAGACCTCCGATTGATCGTAAAAGAGTCCAGAGAGTTTTTCATATATTTGCTGGACAATTGTACGATTGATCGGACATACTGTCTGATTGATCGGAATACACTGTCCGATGGATCGGAAAGCCCTCCGATGGCTCGGAAAAGTGTCCAGAGAGTTTACAATGTAACTGGACTATTTTCCGATGGATCGGACACATTGTCCGATTGATCGGACATCTATCGGAATATTCTCCGATGGATCGGGTATGTATCGGAGAGAGCAGACTTATATATTTTCAATTTTAAAGAAACTTCTGCTACCAAGAACCTATCCATTGCTGATCTTAATGGAAGGTGGGTTATAGATGGTGCTAAGGATGTGCCTAGAAAGGTTTTGGGCCATCTATAGAAGTTTTTGGGATCAAAGGTTTGGGTGGAGAGGCTTGAAGCTGACTTGATCTTCGAGAAGCTTCTGTCTTCAGCAGCAAGGAAAACTGTCTTCAGCCGCCAGGGACTCGACGACACACTAACCATGGTAATTGACAAATCTTTACATTAACATGTACTTCTTGTTCTTGAACTGCAACCACTTAAACTGGAAATTTCAATCCTCGAGCCTTGAGAGTACTCGAGCGCCTCTAGAAATTTTTCTATTTTAATTCTCAAATGAGAGTGCAGACGCCCGATTTAGAACTAATACTTTAGTAGATTTGTAATGAAAACCCTAGTTTGGACGATCCGATTTGATCGAAACCTCGTAAGACATTTATACACATCAATCTAACCGTACACACTTTGTTAGATATCATGGATAACTACGGATTCCTTTTTAATTGTCTAATCCTACATCCAATCCATTGATTAATGAATCTCAATCTATGATTTACTGAAATCACAATGGATTAACCTATATAACCGACTTACAATGCAGATCCACTTTAGACTACCCTAATCAGTGAATCAAATCTCGATTATCCTGAGTTTAGAAATCGATTTGACAAAATAGCCCTTTTGACATGTAAAACCATAAGAATGAGATTAACCGCCCTTAACCTGCAAATAAATGCACCACGTATATCACATCATATACCTAGCTATGCCTACTATGACCTAGTGAAATGATTCACTAAACTCTGTTCTCTAAATCAACCAATTGGTATCTCGAAAACTTAGAACAGCTATAGACCGTTCGTTAGTGAGCCGTTGATCACGAATCTACGCGGAATCGATTGCCTTAGTGGGCTTGACCTTTCCCCTATATCAGATACCTGACACCCTATCCTGAACTGCACAACTTAGATGAAGACCAGAGAGGGTGAGTTGTGCGACTCACCTTAACCTTGGACCATCTGGAACTATAAATACCAAGCCCATTTGAGAATTCCATTTGAGATGGAATTTGGAGGATTTCTAGGGTCTTGCTTAGGGATTTGCTTGGAGCTTCTGATCCAGCTGTCGTTGCTCCCAAGTGATCGATGTCGGCCGTCCATCATAGGTAATATATCGTCCTAAGTGTTGAATTTGATATTGAAATTGATTCTTTCTTGCTCCAATCCATCTCTTTTCAAATCTATGTAGGATTTTCAGTTGTTCCTTCGAATCCTTCGTTCTAGACGTTGTTAGCGTGTAAATTCTCCAACACAGGTGAGGACTATCTTCTAAGTTGGCTATTATCAGCCCATGAGGGTTCCAAATAGTGAAAATTAGGTTTTTCTTGAATTTCATTCAAAGTTAAGTACCGAATGATTTATGTTTATGATTGATGTTCTATATATGTTGATTAATTACATGCTTACTTCGTTGTGTGGATTGATTGCCCATTTGAATCGATTTTATGAAAATATAGATTTGATGTGTTGTGCATATCAAGTGTTTAATGAAATTCCTGAGTGAACAGAAGTTCACATATGCTTGAGTAAGTGGATTACCATCCACCCAGGCTAGTGCTTGATTGTGAATTTGATGAGTTGGCCTGCAATAGCACACCAAGTGTTTGATTTTATGCCCATATATGAAATGAAGTATATCGCATATCAACTGTTTGGTTTTATGCCTGATTGAAACAATGAATGCTATGATGTTCTATTCCTCTCACAACATGCTTAGTATATTATTTAATTGACATGATTGGGATTAATCTTTGAAAATCGTAATTTATGGACTGCCTGGTTGGGTTTGGCCGTCACGGACTTGTTTGGTCGACTTGGGAGTAACATGATCGACCGACTCTAGCTACGGCGGTTTGGTTGATGTTTCGCTCGGCCTACCAAATCAGTCAATTTCAGGGTTAATCATATTTGTTTGATTATTGTTACATATTCTGTAGAATCTTGAATACCACAATTACCATTGTTATGCAGTCACTTATAACTGTACGTATCAAGTCTCATGAACCAAACATGGAATATGGGTAACTGTGTTTGTGCTGTCTTTGGCTAGTGTGGGTAACAAGCCCTCCAATAGCCTTGAGCATTGAATCCTACATACTGAAGCTCATTGGCCAGGCATGATATATGGGTAACTGTGCTTGTGCTATCTTTGACCGAGATTGATCCTAATAGTCTTATCGAGAGTCTTGAGCACCGATGCTAGGTGACGAGCCTACCATCATTGATCTTAGGTGACGACCCATTACTATGTATATGACATTCTAGGGCATCGAGACCCTTACCGTTCGATTCATTATTCATTTATGTTGGGTGACGGACACAAATTGGGATTCTTGGAGCCAGGCATAGGACGCCCTAGCCTGGCGGTGGGCCCCGGCCTAGTAGAGGGTACCCCGACTTGGCATTGTCCAGTGTTTGGTAAGGCCACTGTCTAGTGTCCGGCTTTCCTCGCTGTCCAGTGTTCGGTTGCGTTCCTATCGGTTGTGTTCCTGTTTAATAGACTCTTGATAAAATTGAGGTATTCTGGCTTCGCCAATACTGCTGATTGTATACGGGATTAAATAAATACTTGGTAAACATGCATGCATCATATTTTCACGTGCATTGGTCCGATGCTGCTGTTGGGTGGTAACCCCACCGTTTATTTTTCCGCAACATAACATTTGCATATCATAATTGCATGCATTATTCAACTAGAATAAGAACTTGATTGTGAGGTTATGCTATCTGTTGATGCTGGGTGGTAGGTGTGAGAGCCCCACCATTTGTTATGCTCCACTATTTGTACTCGATTGTATTAATAACATGTTTAACTTAGGAAATGGTAACACTGAGTATGATTACTCACTCCCACCTTGGGGGGGGGGGGGGGGGGGGGGGGGGGGGGGTGTTTTAAAACACCAACCAGTTATTTTGATGCAGAGTTGCTGCCACTTGATACATGAGATGCAGGACCTGTTGGCATACTTATGTCGTGCATTTCAATTTCTGTCTTGAATTGGACGTCTTGGGTCAATAGTCTTAAAGATTTCATTGTACATGTATATATTGAGCCCTAGCTGAGTGGATTCCCTGATTGTGTGGATAATTGTATGTATTTACACTTTAAATTCAAACTGAATTATGAAATTGCGGTTTTACCGCTAGTGAGATAAGCTTGAAGGTATGCTTATGTCCTAGAGGGGGGTGAATAAGACTTTTTAATTTTTCTTGCAAATTCAAAAGCTCAATTGGATTTATACTATAATATACTAATTAAGCACATGCAAATGATAGCAATTGATCACCCAAGATCCAACTCAATTTGACAACTCTTCTAAGAGAAGCATTTAGTCAAACAGTTCATATGCATGCTTGTGTCAATCATTCAAAGATGGCATATGAGCATTTTGTTAAACATAAGATGGGCATACAGTTAAGCACTTATAAGATTGATCAACAAGGAACAAAATAGACAAAATGCATTCACCACTTGCACACGATGTATAGTGGTTCAGTTTCCCTACTCCACTCCCGGTTCCCGATCTCAACCTATGAGATCACCGGATTTCACTATAGTCATGGTTTTAAATCAGGTTAACCATCAACCTTCACATCCTTTGATCTAGGACCGCGTTTACCATGCGCCGATGGCCCAATCCAGGGACTTGACGAGTTTGGATCTCAAACTCTCACCAATCCTAATCCAAGGATGGTCACGTACCCTCCCGCCGGAGTTTCCCAATCCAGGGAATAGTGATTGAATAAATGGACTCTCAAAAACTAGACATACCTAAACGATTGAGCCCCGATTCGATGCCTTTGATGAGTAGCTTCAGCTCCACGTGCTTCAGCTTCTCTTTGTACTCCCAAGATCAGCTACCGATGCAAATGATGAGGTTATGTTGATGCCGGGTAGTTGGGAGAAGGTATTGATGTTCCATATGCCTATTACAATGCAATGGATAATGAAGGAACCATCAATTGGATCATTCAATGGCTATAAATGACTTCAAGATGAAGATTGAATGACAGGGACAGCCTTGAATGCCATGCTTGAGTTCATTGTTCAAACCGAGCTTTGAATACTCAATGTAGTGCCATTAATGGCTAGGTTTGAAAGATGAACTCAAGACTATGATGAGCAAAAGAGATTAGATGAAGGCCATAATAGCCTCTCTTAATGCTCTAAATGGGTGTGCAAGTTCTACTCTCAAAGCCCTCGAAATATGCCTTTATAGGCTCCAAGAATCGGGCTCCAACGGATAGAAAACGGTCACATGCGACCTGTCTAAACATCTCAACGACCGGTCTTGACTGTGTCTCTGACCTGTATGACAACCGGTCTTCCTTTTGAACAGAAAAAACCTGGGTCTCTGGACAGTTTTTGGCCCATTTGCGACCGGTCGTGCGACCGGTCGTGGGAGGTCTGCGACCGGTCCCCCTTTAACTTATTTTTCCATTTGGTCGCTGGACATTTTTCGTCCAAATGCGACCTGTCGTACGACCGGTCCTAGGGACCAGCGACCGGTCTTCAGACCGGTCCTCAGCCAGAAATAAAATAGTTTTTCATTTTAAAAGCTATCTGACTGAATCCTATTCCAACCGACCGGTCGGCCGACCGGTCGTCAGGCTCATTTCCTGGCCTGAAATGGGGTGAACTCCCTCGATTTTAACGGTGCTCAAAGAGATGGATTTCCTATCTTTTTCAACTGATTGGCACCTACATAATGGAGGTCCAAGACTGATAATCTTGACCTTAAGCCTGTGGATCAATTGGTAAACATAAAATGCGATTCGAATGCCATGGACTTGGATGTTTCGGGATCCTATAGGCTGTCTATATGCAACTTACCTTTCGAGCTTGATCTGACTTGAATTTGAGTATGGAAAGCTGCCTTGGTCTTCAAGTCTAGAGTCTTTAATCTTCATCGGGGCTCACGAGACTTGACTGACTTACATAGTCACGGAATTGACAAAACGATGCACTGATTTGTGCACTAACAAATTATACACTGTTTAGCTTAAATCTCTATTTATGAGTTGATGCCATTGATTTGTGCTATTAAAATATACTTCCGCAAAATACAGTCACCTCTGAAGAGTCGGGAGCCGTGGATTGGCCGGCACTTGATTTTCGGGGTGTGACAAGTTGGTATCAGAGCATGAGTTGAGAAATAAACTGAATCAGTGCGTTAGGGACTCACCATAAGCTACACGTTGACGTACTCTAGATTTTGAACATAGCGACAGTGAACCTTAGGACAAAATTTCCCTTTGTGTGATGATTGTGAACTTAAATTTAGAAATTTGAACCTTAGGATCAAATCCCCATTTGATTGCTTATTTTGAATGCGAACATAAACTCCATGAACTCTAAGACTCAAATTCCTCTCTGCTTGATGATTTCAAGCTTGAATTTAGAAACCGAGCATTTAGAAACAAACTCTCAGCTGTTTGATTAATGCAAACATGGATTTAGGAATATCAAGTCCTATGACCAAATTCTCCTGAGATAGGGATTGCGAAAAAAAAAAAGAAATTTGAAACGTGTTGGACTTATGGACCATTTTAGTCCTTAATGTTCAGTGTAAAGGGTTTTGAGAGTGAAGAGAGGGACTTTCAAGTTGAAATCTGAGGAAATATGAAAATCACAAGTGTTTGTGGACTTTAGTTTCAACAAGTCTGTCATGTAAAATGATTTTAGAAATTTTATTACTCAAATATTTATTTAAATTTTTCTGGTAGCTTGTTGACAAGTCTAAGTTCATCCCTTAAAATTTCATCTGGTTTTGAGTTCTAGAGAAAATTCTAAAATTCTTAAAGTACCAGCTTCTTGAAACCTATAATTTTTTGGATAGCTTCTGAAATAATAAGAAATACACTTAATTTAAGTTTTATTTTTATTTTAAAATTATCTTTCCCTAAAACAAGACTCATCAAGCTTCATTGTGGTTTTTGAATCACCTTAATCGGAGTTGTATGCAAAAAGATACATTTTTTTGAAGTCAGCCATAAAATACCATTTTTTTCGATGGGATTCCGATGGGTCGAAGATTTTTTTTGATAGAACTCCGATTGATCGGAGCTCCTCTCCGATTGATCAGAAATCTGTCCAGAGAGTTGAGATTTTCATCGTTATTTTTTATTGATCTAAACTTATCTCCGATTGATCGGAAATCTGTCCAGAGACATTCAAAAATCTGATGAAATTTTCGATTGATCGGACACCTATCAGAGCCATACTCTCCGATTGATCGGACACCTATCAGAAATCCATCGAAACTGTAGGGCTATTTTTCTGAATTTTCTGTATCTTATTTTTCTGGCCCCGCGACTCTGCACTGTGACTTTTCTGGACGATTCAGGTCTTTTGACTTGATTCTTCAGAGAATTTTTCGTCGCTTTTCAATGTTAATTCTTTTCTATTTTAAATCATATCCATTGAATTAAATTTCATCGGGCCTCTCTCAAATCGATGATTCTGTCAATTGACCGATGGACCACCCAAACTTGCTTATTTTGTTGTTTTTCATAGCAAACTTCAAATGACCATAACTTTTGATCCGGGATGAGTTACGGGACGCACAACATATGGATTCTTACTGAAATTTAATTCTGAGGCCAACCAAACTATCTATTTTATCAGAACATAATTCGTTCTTGCCCAAAATTTTAGTTTTTGGAAATAGTTACTATTGTTAGTAGGGTGACCCTTCCGTCATTTCTGGTACTTCGAAAACATATTTAATTGGACCCATTTATCACAAAATATGCATGAGAAAGTATTGTATCCTATCAGTGTTGTTAAATCATTCGATTTATGATTTATGACTTACGATTTTAGTCGAACTTAAGACAAAACGATTTCAACTCCGAATCTAAAATTTTATTTTGAAACCTACGAGTGCTATGATTTGAAACCTATGATGTATATATGATAATGATTTTTTTTGTTGACATTGCATAATATGAATAAGTATTCAATGATTTGTACTCCCTAGTTTGTATCATGTTAGGAATCATCTAACCAAGATACATTAGGACTTGCTAGTTTTTGTATATATTTTTTTGGTTTTAGGAAGTCTCGTACAATTGACATTAGGACTCTTAGTTAGAATTTTCTTTCTATTGCGTAAGGCTTTATGGTTTCAATTGGATTTTTATAGACTTTCCTAAGCTACCTGTAGCTCTTGTGGATTCTAAAACCCTAACTCTTTGTATATGCGAGGTCCGCATCCCATAAAGAAGATAGCACTCATTCTTTCCATTTCCTTGCCCATTCATGTGTCACTTATACATCTGCCTGACATCAATTCCTTTTCCCTCATACCATCACCACGATGAATGCTAACAACACCAAACCCCTGCCAGTTTAGAACAATGGCTTTTATACGATCAAATGAATAGGATTAGTAGTGTGTTATCGGGTTCTGGGTAGCATAATTTGTATAAACCCAAATGACTCAAGTTAGGTTGATGAAACTTGGAGCTTTAAATTTTGACTAATCTTTGACCATTAGAAACCTTTCTACATTAGTCACCTGGACTTATGCATCTTGAGAAATTAATTCCCCATCGAATCGAGCTTAGACCTATCATGGACATTCTTTGAACTTGACCCAAAGGACAATCTTAGAACAGTGAAACTTGATTCTCCCAAGCATCTAGAATTATTAGATCACGGATTTTACGGAACCATACACATGCGAAGCATTCGCGGTTTGACTCAATTCCCAATCCTGGGTGATTACTGATGGACTCACTGCTTGGATCAAGCAGAAGACCAGGATCCAACAGGAATAGGAAATGATATAACGACCTTTCTGCTCTGATAAGACAGAGGATCGACGTATCAGATTCAGGCCTACTATAATCGTTTTCTCCGTACAAGCCCAGTTGTGAACTGTCCTTTAAATAAGGACAACTTTGCTGAATCATTAGCAACTTGGTAGGAGTGTTAAGATTGGTTAAGCATGCCCAAAAGCCATATTACCTAAATTTCAACCAAATGACCTAAATCACTCCCTTTCTTTCTCTAAACTTGTTCAAGAAATTCTTGCCCCCTCCCACAACAGTAGCAAGGCAACACGTAATAGAGATCCAACCGCTGGGGTTCTTTATGCGTGTTAAGATTGGCAAAGCATGCCCAAAAGCCGTATTACCTGAATGTCAACCAAATGACCTAAATCACTCCCTTTCTTTCTCTAAACTTGTTCAAGAAATTCATGGCCCCTCCCACAACAGTAGCAAGGCAGCACGTAATAGAGATCCAACGGTTGGGGTTCTTTATGAGAGGAGTTATCGTATAGTTGGAAAGCCAAAAAGCCTAACCATTATTATTTGGAACGTTGTTCCCTAGTCTCCTCTGTTTACTCAATGAAGATCATCCCTTCTAAATAAAGTACTTTAGCCTTTAGGGGGGTAGACTGTTGTGACCACCAATTCGAGTATCAGAAAATTTCGAGGACGAAATTAATTTTTTAGGAGGGTAGATTGTAACGCCCTGGAAATTTCAATCCTCAAGCCTTGAGAGTACTCGAGTGCCTCTAGAAATTTTTCTATTTTAATTTTCAAATGAGAGTGCAGACGCCCGATTTAGAACTAATACTTTAGGAGATTTGTATTGAAAACCCTAGTTTGGACGATCCGATTTGATCGAAACCTCGTAAGACATTTAGACACATCAATCTAACCATACACTCTTTGTTAGATATCATGGATAACTACGGATTCCTTTTTAATTGTCTAATCCTACATCCAATTCGTTGATTAATGAATCTCAATCTATGATTTACTGAAATCACAATTGATTAACCTATATAACCGACTTAAAATGCAGATCCACTTTAGACTACCCTAATCAGTGAATCAAATCTCGATTATCCTGAGTTTAGAAATCGATTTGACAAAATAGCCCTTTTGACATGTAAAACCATACGAATGAGATTAACCGCCCTTAACTTGCAAATAAATGCACCACGTATATCACATCATATACCTAGCTATGCCTACTATGACCTAGGGAAAGGATTCACTAAACTCTGTTCTCTAAATCATCCAATTGGTGTCCTGAAAACTTAGAACAGCTATAAACCGTTCGTTAGTGGGCCATTGCTCACGAATCTACGCGGAATCGATTGCCTTAGTGGGCTTGACCTTTCCCCTATATCAGATACCTGACACCCTATCCCGAACTGCACAACTTAGATGAAGACCAGAGAGGGTGAGTTGTGCGACTCACCTCAACCTTGGACCATCTGGAACTATAAATACCAAGCCCATTTGAGAATTCCATTTGAGATGGAATTTGGAGGATTTCTAGGGCCTTGCTTAGGGATTTGCTTGGAGCTTCTGATCCAGCTGTCGTCGCTCCCAAGTGATCGATGCCGGCCGTCCATCATAGGTAATATACCGTCCTAAGTGTTGAATTTGATATTGAAATTGATTCTTTCTTGCTCAATCCATCTCTTTTCGAATCTATGTAGGATTTTCAGTTGTTCCTTCGAATCCTTCGTTCTAGACGTTGTTAGCGTGTAAATTCTCCAACACAGGTGAGGACTATCTTCTAAGTTGGCTATTATCAGCCCATGAGGGTTCCAAATAGTGAAAATTAGGTTTTTCTTGAATTCCATTCAAAGTTAAGTGCCGAATAATTTATGTTTATGATTGATGTTCTATATATGTTGATTAATTACATGCTTACTTCGTTGTGTGGATTGATTGCCCATTTGAATCGATTTTATGAAAATATAAGATTCGATGTGTTGTGCATATCAAGTGTTTGATGAAATTCCTGAGTGAACAGAAGTTCACATATGCTTGAGTAAGTGGATTACCATCCACCCAGGCTAGTGCTTGATTGTGAATTTGATGAGTTGGCCTGCAATAGCACACCAAGTGTTTGATTTTACGCCCATATATGAAATGAAGTATATCGCATATCAACTGTTTGGTTTTATGCCTGATTAAAACAATGAATGCTATGATGTTCTATTCCTCTCACAACATGCTTAGTATATTATTTAATTGACATGATTGGGATTAATCTTTGAAAATCGCAATTTATGGACTGCCTAGTTGGGTTTGGCCGTCACGAACTTGTTTGGTCGACTTGAGAGTAACATGATCGACCGACTCTAGCTACGCCGGTTTGGTTGATGTTTCGCTCGGCCTACCAAATCAGTCAATTTCAGGGTTAATCATATTTGTTTGATTATTGTTACATATTCTGTAGAATCTTGAATACCACAATTACCATTGTTATGCAATCACTTATAACTGTACGTATCAAGTCTCATGAGCCAAACATGGAATATGGGTAACTGTGTTTGTGCTGTCTTTGGCTAGTGTGGGTGACGAGCCCTCCAATAGCCTTGAGCATTGAATCCTACATACTGAAGCTCATGGGCCAGGCATGGTATATGGGTAACTGTGCTTGTGCTGTCTTTGACCGGTATTGATCCTGATGGTCTTATCGAGAGTCTTGAGCACCGATGCTAGGTGACGAGCCTACCATCATTGATCTTGGGTGACGACCCATTACCATGTATATGACATTCTTGGGCAACGAGACCTTTACCGTTCGATTCATTATTCAGTTATGTTGGGTGACGGACCCAAATTGGGATTCTTGGAGCTGGGCATAGGACGCCCTGGCCTGGCGGTGGGCCCCGGCCTAGTAGAGGGTACCCCGACTTGGCATTGTCCAGTGTTCGGTAAGGCCACTGTCTAGTGTCCGGCTTTCCTCGCTGTCCAGTGTTCGGTTGCGTTCCTATCGGTTGTGTTCCTGTTTAATAGACTCTTGATAAAATTGAGGTATTCTGGCTTCGCCAATAATGCTGATTGTATACGGGATTAAATAAATACTTGGTAAACATGTATGCATCACATTTTCACGTGCATTGGTCTGATGCTGCTGCTGGGTGGTAACCCCACCGTTTATTTTTTCGGAACGTAACATTTGCATATCATAGTTGCATGCATTATTCAACTAGAATAAGAACTTGATTGTGAGGTTATGCTATCTGTTGATGCTGGGGTGGTAGGTGTGAGTGTTATTCTCCACTATTTGTACTTGATTGTATTGATAACATGTTTAACTTAGGAAATGATAACACTGAGTATGATTACTCACTCCCACCTGGGGGGTGTTTTAAAACACTAACCCGTTATTTTGATGCAGGAGTTGCTGCTACTTGATACATGAGATGCAGGACCTGTTGGCATACTTATGTCGTGCATTTCAATTTTTGCCTTGAATTGGACGTCTTGGGTCAATAGTCTTAAAGATTTCATTGTACATGTATATATTGAGCCCCAGCTGAGTGGATTCCTTGATTGTGTGCATAATTGTATGTATTTACACTTTAAATTCAAACTAAATTATACACAGTTTAGCTTAAATCTCTATTTATGAGTTGATGCCATCGATTTGTGCCATTAAAATATACTTCCGCAAAATACAGTCACCTCTGAAGAGTCGGGAGCCGCGGACTACCCAGCACTTGATTTTCGGGGCGTGACATACCTGCACTTTTAATTTTTTCTTTTTCTATTTGAGTCATTTTTGCCTGCAGCGCTCTTTCGAGTTTTCACCACAGCCGGCCTTTTCTCGTCATTTTTGCCCATGGAACCCTTTCGGGTTTTCACCAAGTCCCGGGTGTTTGATCTTGCCTGCCCCTTGGCAGCTATGTTGTTTTTACCCTCGACGCCCTTTCGGGTTTTCACCAAGTCCGCCGTATGCCCACTGTTTTTACTCGGAGCGCCCTTTCGGGTTTTCACTCCGCCCTCTTTGTTTAGGCACACATTTTCTTTTTCTCTTTTTTCTTTTTCTGAATTTTTGGGTAACTGCGGTGGCTAGAGGTCGGGAATCTGTCGTTGCTGGCCGATGGCAGTCTTTCAGCCCTTATCCTAAGTTACGATGATAGAGCTGTTAGTCTTAGCTACCGACCTTTCTGGGATGGGTGGATCGATGACTGTGTTTCTTCTTGGGTTGATTTTTCTCAGGTGCCTTGTTATGGCTTCCCATTTTCTTTCTCTTTCTTTTTTGTATTCTTTTTTTCTCTTTTTTTTTAATATTCTTTTTCTTCTCTTTTTCTTTTTTTTTTCTTTTGAACCCCCTTATTTGAAACACTTGTTGGTGGACGGAAATGATTTCTCAGAGGCTTTAGCTTCGACCTCTTGACTTCAGCTCTATTAATTAACTCTTGAAAGGTCAGAATGACTTATCCTTAAAAGATCTTCACTTTGTCGGCGTTGATTGGCTCAGGAAGATCCACTCCTCTGATGCTGGTGAGTCTGAGGGCGCCTCTGGGAAGTACTTCTCTGATGATCAGCGGTCCATCCCATGAGGGTTTGAATCGGGAAGGTGCAATGGTAGGATTTTCTTCATGACCATGTCGCCCACCTTGAAACTTCTTTTTCAGACTCTCTTGTTGTAAGCCGGAGCGATCCTTTTCTGATAACACTGAGAATGACTTAGCGCACGTATGTGCTTCTCATCTACTAGCTGCAACTGATCGAATCTGGCCCGTTGCCATTCTCCTTCTTCAATTCAACTTTCCAGTAACACCCGTAGTGACGGTATTTCTACCTCGACTGGTAGAGCTGCTTCCATTCCATAAGTAAGCTCGAAAGGAGTAATGCCCGTAGCAGACCGTACAGATGTTCGATAGGCCCAAAGTGCATATGGGAGCATATCTGACCAATCTCGATAAGTCACGACCATTTTCTCGAGTATCCTGACGATTGTTTTGTTCGTGGCTTCTATCCCACCATTCATCTGAGGGCGATAGGGGCTTGATCGATGATGTTGAATTTTGAACTTGCTGAGGAAGTCATCCATCTTCTTGTTGACGAATGGGGTCCCATTATCTGTGATGATAGCATTAGGGATTCCATACCGGCATATGATGTTGTTCTTCATGAATTTGATTACCTAGGATGCTACAATTGTGGTGTAGGATGCTGCTTCTACCCACTTGGCGAAATAGTCGATTGCCACAAGTATATACTCATGACCGTTTGATGCTTTGGGACTAATCTTTCCAATGATGTCGAGTCCCCACATAGAGAAGGGCCAGGGAGTCGTCAGGTTATATAATTCTGATGAGGGGGCATGAATTTGATTCGCATGCTCTTGACACTTGAAGCATTTTCTAATGTGCTGACAACAGTCTGTCTCCATGGTGAGCCAATAGTAGCCAAGTCGTAGAATCTTCTTTGTCATCATCTGCCCGTTCATGTGTGGGCCACAGATTCCTTCGTGTATTTCTTTCATGATCTTAGTAGCTTCTGTTTCGTCGACGCATCAAAGGAGGATGTGATTATAGGATCGCTTGTACAGAATTCGCCACTGATGGTGAATTGGCCGGCCAAACACTGGATGGTTCGGTGATCTGTTGCTGTTGTGACTCCGGATACTCCTGGGTTATGAGATATTGCTTGATGTCGGCATACCAGGGTTTGTCAGGGACAGCTTTGGCTTCTTCTATTTGCAGGCAGAAAGCAGGTTCATCTTGAGTTTCGACTGTGAGCTCCCATTATGAAGCTCCTTTCGGTATCTCGAGCATTGATGCAAGTGTAGCAAGAGCATCTGCAAACTGATTCTTGGCTCTGGGCATATATGAGAAGGTGATTTCTGTGAATTCTTTGATCAAGTTTTCAAGATACACATGATAAGGTATCAACTTCTCGTCCTTGGTTTTCCATTCGCCATTGGTCTGATTGATGATAAGCTGTGAGTCTCCAAATACTCGTAGCTTCTTGACACCTAAGATTATGGCTTCCCTTAAGCCAGCAATGCATGCTTCGTATTCTGCCATGTTGTTGGTGCACTCGAACGCTATACGCCTTGAGATAGGAATAGGGACATCATATGGAGAGTAGAGGATTGCTCCGATACCACTTTCTTTAGAATTTGCTGCGCCATCGAAGAATAATGTCCACTCATCTTTCTTCACCTTCGATAAGTAAGAGATCTTTATCAGGGAAGAATGTCTTGAGCGGTTGATAATCCAGGAGAGAGTGGGCGGCAAGATGATCGGCGAGGACCTTCCCCTTAATTGCCTTCTGAGTGACATAGGTGATGTCAAATTCAGACAGGAGTAGCTGCCATTTAGCTATCCTTCCAGTGAGTGCCAGTTTCTTGAACAGGTATTTGAGCGGATCCATGTGAATGCAATCATGTATTGACGGAGTCGCTGAGTTGCCCAGACTAGGGCGAGGCAAGTCTTCTAGATCGGGGAATACCTGGTCTCGTAGTCGGTGAATTTTTGGCTTAAATAGTATATTGCTTGTTCCTTCTTTCCGGTCTCGTCGTGTTGATCGAGAACACAGCCAATGGCTTTTGCTGCTACTGAGATGTATAACAATAGTGGTCGCCCGGGAGTGGACGGCACTAGCACTGGAGGGTTCATGAGATATTTCTTGATGCGATCGAAGGCGACTTGGCAATCCTCATTCCATTCTTTTGGAACGTTCTTCCAGAGGAGCTTGAATATGAGATAGGTGTGAGCTGTGCGATGAAGCGGCTGATATATTAAATTCTGTCGAGGAAGCCACGAATTTCTTTCTCTGTTTTAGGAGGGGGCATCTCAATGATTGCTTTGGTTTTGGTTTCGTCGACCCTCATGCCATCTTCACTCACCATAAAGCCAAGGAGTTTACCTCCCATTGCACCGAAGATGCATTTCTGAGGGTTGAGACGGAGCTTGTACTTTTCTAATCTATTGAATAACTTCTTCAGATCTTCAAAGTGTCCTTCAATTGTGCGAGATTTGATGATCATATCGTCAACATATACTTCAAGCTCTTTGTTCATCATATCGTAGAATAATGCTGTCATTACTCGCTGATATGTTGCTCTTGCGTTCTTTAGACCGAACGACATTACCCTGTAACAGAAGGTTCCCCAGGGAGTGATAAACGATGTTTTCTCGCGATCTTCGACGGTCATCTTGATCTGATTGTAGCCTGAGAATCCATCCATGAATGAGAAGACCTTATACCCAGCAGTGTTATCGACCAGAGTGTCGATGTGTGGCAAAGGGAAGTCATCTTTAGGACTGGCTTTGTTGAGATCTCAGAAGTCGATGCACATTCGAACCTTGCCATCCCTCTTTGGTACTGGTACGATGTTGGAGAGCCATTCAGGGTAGTTGGAGACTACCAAGAATCCTGCATTGTACTGCTTGATGACTTCATCTCAAACTTTCAGAGCCCATTCTGGCTTCATTCTTTGAAGTTTCTGCTTCACTGGTTTCATATTTGGCTTGGTTGGCAGGTGGTGTACAACGAGCTCTTCATCAAGCCCCGGCATGTCTTCGTATGAGAACGCGAAGTTGGACAATCTTGGAGCTAGGAACTCTATCATTCTCTGCTTCATCTCTGGTGGCAACGATTTTCCAATGCGTACTTCCCTAGAGATCTCAAGTGTCCCCAAGTTTACTATCTCAAAATCATCGGCTACAATATTGACCTTAGATTCGAACGTTTTGAGGAGATCCTCTAGTTCGGGAGCCGGGTCATCATCTTCCTCATCCCGAGCTTCGTCCAGACCCATGAGCTCGAAGTCTAATTCGATGTCGAAATCATATGATTTGACTTCAAACTCATTCGACTCTTTAGACGAACTCGACACATTATTGAATGCAGGAGAAGAAATGTTTTTTGGTTTTTGAGAATTTTCTGGAATTGAAATGCTAGATATTTTTGGCTTTTGAAAGTTTTTTTATTTTTTTGGGTTTTCAAAATTCATGGGACCTTGAACAAGCGGGCATTGCAGACCATGATTGATCCCAGCTTGTCCCAAAGTTTCGCTCGTTGCTCAAAACAGCATTTTTTTGGAAGCCAGAGCCTTCAGATGACTCTCTGGCTGATTCAAAAGTTAGGGGAACTGATGACCAATCAGGACCCCACACTCCTTCCCTTGGAGAGGTGGGGGTTGGTGATTTGGGCAAAGAATCACAGTCTGACCCAATGACCATGATTTCTCGCTGGTTGGGTTCGAGATCTGAGTCGTACTCAGTCCCTCCCGGATCACTTACCTCATATCGCAGTTCATCTGGTTTTACAACGAGACTTGAGTTCGGAATCTGGACATCAGACCAATCCAGGGCTGGCCATTTCCCTTTCTTGGTCCAGTGGATGGGCTGCTTCTGCCCCTGGTTGCGGGCTAATGATGTTGATTCTGCAGAGATGGGCGAATCGTGCCCCTTGCTGATTGGTGTTGAGATGGGCAAGTTATGCCCCTGGTTGATTGATGATAAAGTGGGCAGATTGTGCCCCTGGTTGGGAGCAGGTATCAGAGTACCTTGGTCCTGAAGCTGTTGTATTTGACTTTCCTCTTTGTCTTCATCTCGTCCTTCTTCTTCCGGAGGCTTGGATGGTTCGAGAATCTGGTCCCATCAAATGGGGGGCCACGTGGCCCAAGCTAGGATCATCAGGAGGCCTTTGTGTAGTGCAGTTAGTTGATTCCATCTTGGATCTTTGCAAGGTTCTCCTGGCTTGATGAATGGAATGGGAGAGCACCGAAATTTCTTCTTTCTTTTGTCCATGAAGATTGCCCTGTACCCGAGTCCCCATTTGTGTTGATTATATACCAGCGGTACCCTTCTGGACTTGAAATGATTCTTCATCTGATACTTGAGGCTCAGACGTTCTGTTGGTGAAAAGACACGGTCCACCCTTATCGGTTCCGGATTGGCGATAGCGTTCATAGTCTCAAATTCAAAACTATGAAATGGGACGTCTTTCTCAGAGTGTTGGATGTCGATGACAGGGATATCCGGTTCAGTGGCGGCAGCATTGGAAGGAATGATGAGCTCCTTCTCTGCATGGATAGAAATCACTTGATTTCCACATATGTACTTCACCCTTTGATGCAAGGTTGATGGCACAGCTCCAACCTTGTGCAGCCATGGTCGTCCGAGCAACATGTTGAAAGATGCTGATATATCCAGGATTTGAAATGTGATGGTGGAGATTTTCGGACCTATCTGTACCTCTATGTCGACTTCCCCTTCCACTGATCGTCGGGTGTTGTCGAATGCTCTGACACAGATGGTGCTGGGTTGAAATGAAGAGGGACTAATTCCCAGACGTTCCGCAGTCTTTAGCGGCCAGACATTTAAGCTTGAGCCGTTATCAATAAGGACCAGCGGGACATAGAGGTCTTTGTATCGTAAGGCTATGTTGAGGGATCGCCCATGATTGCGCCCTTCTGGTGGCAACTCATTATCAGTGAAGGTGATGGCGCGTGGAGCCAGGAACTGTCCGATCATCAATGCTATCATTTCGGGTGCCGTATCGGAGGAGACGTGAGCATCGCTTAGGGTTTTGGCAAACATTTCTCTATGTATGCGCGATGTACAGAGTAGCTCCCATACTGAAATTTGAGCAGGGATTGACTTGAGTTGAGTTGCCACATCGTATGCGGCTTCATTTTTGTTACCGAGACCCGAGAGAGCGCCTTTGGGATCTCCTCTGTTCTGATTATCTCTTTGGATGCAACGCCCATTGGGATTCATGTTTCTCACCTCCGCACATTCTGGATAATGACATGGAACTTCTTTATAATTTTCCTTTCCTTTGCCTTTTAGGACCACTGGTTCTTGCAACAGTGCTGGTGTGGATACCAGATCTTCTTCGTATGGAGCTTTTGCCTTGAGGACTACATTGTTGCCTGTGCTGAAGGGATAATATCGAGGCTTGTCTTCATATATCACATAAGGTCGCTGTCCTAGCTTGACCGTTCCTAGAGCAGGAGGTTCCCATGGAATGAATACTGGTCCTCTTAATATGGCAGGGGGTTTCTCTGTTCGTCCCAACTGTCGTAGTGTGATTGACACGCCTCCAGGATTTACCCCTTGCAATATGATTGGCTCAACTGGAGGAGCCCCTTCCAAGACAACGGGTTCTTGCTGCTGATGAGTGTGATTCCTCCATTGCGGATTGGATCGTTCCTGTGCTGAAATTGTCCCTTGCAAGATGACAGGTTCATATGTGGGCTCGATGCATGACTGTGCTCCTTCCAAGATGACCGGCTCCCAACATGAATGGCTGTAAGATGCCCCTTGAACAACCGGCACATCATATGGAGGTGCTCCTCCGAGTACTAATGGCTCGGAGACTAAAGGAGGAAAGGGATTTGCCCCTTGCAAGATCGGAGGAGAACTTGTTGGCCCATAAGGGTAAGCATGAATGGACTGGATAGGGGAGAAGAAACGATCGAGGCGCTCTCCTTCTTCTAATGTGTTGACGGTAGGGCCACGAGATGAACTAGGGTTCGTCGGATGCTGAGGCAGAGGATTCTGAAGGATGTTGGTGGAAGCTGCTGGAGGAGTTCCAGGGACCGAGATGACGATCTTGCGGTCATCAATCAGATCTTGTATGGCATTCTTCAGAGTCATGCATCGATCAGTGGTATGGCCACGCCCTTTATGGTAGGCACAATACTCATTTTCTCGGTAGGTTGGAGGCAGAGGATTTGGAGGAGGCCTGGGTGCCATTAGAGTGAGTAACTGCTTCTGTACTAGCATGGCCATGACTTGACTGAGTGGTTGAGTGAGAGGTGTGAATTTCCTGAGCTCCCTGTAGTTCTGCCTATTCTGATATGAGTATTGACCATTCCCTCTGAACTGCTGCTGCTGTCAAGGTGGTTGTGGCTGTGGTTGAGGATTTGGTTGTGGTTGACACCATTGAGGTTGACGTTAAGCCTAATTCTGCTGATACTGTTGACGTCCTTGTGGGGGAGCATGTGGATTACCCTAAGCAATGGTGCTGATGTTGTTTACCTCTGTTGGGCGAGGAGGAGAACCGCTGTGGTTTCCGTTCCCATATCCGATAGGTCTTCCTTCCACTTTGTTCCTTTTGACTGGAGTGGCTTGATGAGGCCAGGGAAGATTGTCCCGGCACGGATTCCTGCTTCGACTTGCTCTCCAGCACGGATCAACTGTGAGAAATTCGCATATGGATGCGAGATGAGATATCCAGATATGCTAGGATATGTTGAATGAACAATCATGGAGATTTGTTCTTCGTCATCAATAGGTGTCCGCATTATGGCCGCCATAGCTCACCAACGTCCCACATAAGCTGATAGTGTTTCATCACTCCTTTGCCTGAGAGCCGCGAGGTCAGCTCTTCTAGGTGCCATGTTGAGATTGTACTCGAATCTGTCAATGAAAGCCTGGGAAAGTTGTTCCCAAGTCCTGATGCGGTGGCAGTCCAATGATGTGTACCAATCTAAGGCATCGCCTTTTAGAGATTTCTGGAATAACGAATGAGGGCCCCTTCATTTCCTGAGATTGCACTCAGCTCTCCACAGAAGGCCTTGAGATGTGCTATGGGACAACCGCTGCCATTGTATCTTTTAAATTTTGGTACCTCAAAGTTTTGAGGTATCTGAGCATCTGGGAAAGGACACAAGTCTCTGAACTTGGTCGAAGGTAGATCGATTCCTTGTTGTCGCTGAAGTTGATTTTGCAATATCTGGAACTGCTCCCGCAACTCTTCCAGTCTTGCATGATCTGTTGGAGCGACTGGTGCCTCTCGGAGTAAGGCACATTCTTCCTCGGCATAGTGCTCAATGTCGTCAACCCTATGGGCTTGCTGAAAAGCAACCGCGGGTTGCTGAAATTGATTTGATGACTGAACTGGATTCTAATGAACTTGTGCTTGAAATGATTGTAGCTGAACCGGGGATTGTACTGAAGGTTGAATTGGAACTTGCTGGAAATTGACTGGAGATTGTGGAATTGAAGATTGCTGAAAATTAACTAGAGTTTGCTGAATTGAAGATTGCTGAAAATTAACTGGAATCCCATCGGTGGGGATGTGCTGGAATTGAAAAGTACTCCTGTTTGTAGGAGGCTGAGATGCTGGGAAGTGACCCCCTTGTTGGGTATTCGTCACTGTCCGCTGATTGATGTGGGCTTGACACTGACCCCCATTGTGGGCATTCGCCAGTGCTGTCCCTATTGCTGGAAATTGAATTGAAATCCCATCGGCGGGGATGTGCTGAAATTGAAAAGGGGTCTCATCGGCGGGGACATGCTGAGAAAGTAAAGGAGTCCCATTGGCAAGGACAGGATGAAACCTACTGAGATTGTTACTTGCAAGATTGAATGGAAGCTGATTGGAAGTTCTTGTGACAGGAATGCTCTGAAATGGCCTTGTTGTCGTAGGAAGATACTGAGGAGGATGCCCCATAGCGACGGGCTGAGATGGCTGTTGTCGGTAGTCTTGGGCAGACTCCTAAGGTTGTGCTTGATTCGAACTGGAGGCCGGAGGGACCCGGCATGGCTGCTGAGATTGCTAAACTGGGCCAACTTGATTGTTGGCTGCTGTCGTAGCTTGTGCTTGCATGAATTGTAAGAGTATCTCTTGCATTGCTCTCATTCCTTGTGCCAATTCTTGCATGATTAGCGTATTCTCAATTGACTGTTGCGCTGGAGGTTGCGCCTCGGTCATGTCAAGAGCGGGTAAGAGGTGAGTTTCCTCTTCGTGGTCGGACATGGCTTGCTGAGCCCGAGTGCGGATTATGCTGTGGAAGGGAAGTTGTTTCCGAACACGTTGAGCCCGAGGAGGCGCAATGGTGAGGACTATACTCTACTCTTTTTGGGTTTTAGGGTTTTATATTTTTTTTTATTTTTTTTATTTTGGGTATAATGCTATGCAGATGAGATTGTATGAGGACTAATGACTTTCAAATACGGGAGGGATTCTATTTTTTAAGCTGGATCACGACTAGTGGGACTAGCTTATCCCCAGCAGAGTCGCCATTTTGTGGACGCTCGCCGTTCCGCACTCCCAAACGTTATCCCTTTCCTTTCGAAAAAAGAAGAGGGGGTGCGTGCGCGTGAATCGCCGTTTGTACCACTGGCTTGCTGTTCGCTCGCCTCAAGTGTAAGGCTGCGATGCAGTAATAAATCTCGGTAAGACCGAGGTCGATCCACAGGGAAAGAGTAACAGCTTCCTAATTACTCCAGCAACTCAGTTTAATAGAGTAAATTTCAAATTCAATGGGATGTTTAATTAAAACAATAACTTAATGAAAAATCAGAGATATAATGTACTAAAGCTTTCAAGGATCCACTTGTAGCAATCCTATGTCAATTCAGTCAATCCAAGTAGAGAACACAACTAGATTTGAAGTCCTATCTCTTATCTAGTTGGAAAATAAAGCATTCACACACATTCATCCAATTCAAGTTGAACTTCCAAGTTCAAGTCCATTCAATCAATGTAGAATTCAAATTCATAGCCTGCGGAGTAACAGCCATGCCTATGGACTATGGCCTGCTCAAGGATTACTATAATTCGAATCTAAACAAGCAACCTGTGATAATCTCAGAGAATTAAAAGGAATTCATGTCCGGAGCACATAAACTCAGATAAGACATCTCAAAATACCACCTATTGGACTGAAACATAAGAAAAATCAACTTTGAATTGAAAAATACTTAAATCAAACTGAAATTAACATAGAACTGGCTACAAGCTTCACCTCTCAGCCTTAGCTGAGAGGTTTTAGCCGAGCATAGTCATGCTACAACTAAAAACTCAAAAATAAAGCATAAAACTAGAAAAACCCGAAGATAGATGTTGCAGACGCTCCACAGTCGCCTTCAGCCTCCAAACTCACGTTCCTTCTCTTCTCTGATACCTTAGGGAGAGCCCCTAGGTGGCCTTTTATAGCAACAATCCTCCCTTGCGTCGGATTCTGCAAAATCCTACGCCTTGCGCAGTGAAATTCGGAGTCCCGAATTAGAAAGGATTCTTCTTACGCAGAACCGACCGGTCGTGACCGGTCGGCCTGGCTTTTCAAATACTCTAGAGAGCACAGCCGACCGGTCATGACCGGTCGGTGTGGACTGTCCATTTTTCCAGCGTGCATGCCTGACCGGTCATGACCGGTCGGGCTGTTTTATCCTTCATCCAGTGCCTATGGCCGACCGGTCATGACCGGTCGGCCCCAATGCAATGTGGCCAGCCTTCATTCAGTGTTCATGGCCGACCGGTCATGACCGGTCGGCCTCTCTTCTACTTGATTCCTTTGATGTGGCTGACCGGTCGGACTACCGGTCAGCCTTGTATTTCTTCATCTTCTTTTCTCTCTCTTTCTTCGTCTTTCCTTGATCCATCTCAGGACTTCCTCCAATGTCTTCAAATATATTCTTTTGGCTTCAATTTGATGAAATCCACTCTCATCCCTACAATCACAGAAACATGTGTTAGGTGGGCCTTTAAACCATGAAAATCATGCAAACTATGTAGTGTAATGGGCAATGCAATGTATAAATTGGAGGTTCAACACACCCCCCAACCAGGTTTTTGCTAGTCCCGAGCAAAACATGCGTGAAACAGTTTCAAACCTCCAAATCCAACTCTCTTCCAGAACCCATGATTCTATCCATCCCAAGATGTATAAGTGTAAAATTTGGAAAACTTAGGTGTTAGAAGCTGAACCTTGGACTCTCAAAACATAAAAAGTGTTTACATGAAATCCCCGCTGATTGATTGATAAATAGAAGAACTCGAACAAATTCCACCTAGTGTGCATAGTGAAAGATCATCTCATGAGTTCCTGGAATCATCTTCTTCATAGATTAAGTAGACCAAGGATTTCAAGGTGCACAGAGCAACAGCAAGCCTATGACAGGAATTTGTCTTACCGTCCTTCCGACGGCTTTCACACTACGTCCCATTTCCGGCTTTGGTTACGGTTCGACCATCCCCCGGTTGGTAATAGGTAGCCCTTTTCGGAATTTTCTACCATTTTTCTTTCCTTCCCGATTTCATCCTTTCTTTCCTTGTTCTTTTAACTTAGATAGGATTTGTAGAAATCCATATCTTTCATTATTTTCCCATGGACAAGGATGGACAAAATACCCCGGCTTGGCGGCTCAACACCTATAAACCAAAGTCTAGCTAATCCACAAATCACATAAACCTGTCACTCATGAAAATCGTGTAATGTGAACTTGGTGTAAAGGTGTTCAAATTTTCTATCAATCACAACAATAGGGGAATTAACATATAAAGCCATTATGTTGGAAGAAATTCAAGACTACAACATCACACACTTCGTTTCTCCTCCTCTTCTACTCATAGCCTCGTAAATGTATAGAAACAAAATTTTCTAAAAGAGTTTTGAGATGTTAGAAAATTCGAAAAAATTTTGTGCATATGAAGCTCGAAATGTTGCAATATGCTAGATGAGAGATCTCATCTCACCCCCCAACCAAATATTGCATTGTCCTCAATGTAAAAAGATAGTTAATTAGCATGAACATGAGCGCAATGGTAAACAATGAGAGAGTGAGAACAATAGTACCTGATAGAGCGATCATGGAAGTCTGTAACTCCAACAACTAAATCCTACTAAAATAGTAAAACAAAACTAAACCTACCTATGCTATACCTCCATCAGACTAGGAGATCAATCATCCTGATAGACAGGATCATTCAGGGAGATGGACATGTCCTCTGAATCAAATTTCTCAACAAATGGTTTAAGGCGTTGTCCATTAACTTTGAAACAGTCACCATTTGCTGCATTCTCAATCTCAACAGCCCCATGAGGAAAAACTTCTTTAACAATATATGGGCCGGTCCATCGAGATCGTAATTTTCCCGGAAAAAGATGAAGTCGGGCATTATACAAGAGCACTTTCTGTCCTTCATGGAAAGATTTCCTTAAGATGTGTTTGTCATGAAAGGCCTTCATCTTGCTCTTGTAAATTCTCGAATTCTCATATGCATCGTTCCGGATCTCATCAAGCTCATTTAATTGAAGTTTGCGAAGCGAGCTAGCCTTGTCTATGTCAAAATTTAAGGCCCGAATTGCCCAATAGGCTTTGTGTTCTATCTCCACAGGCACGTGACAAGCTTTCCCATAGACAAGTCTATAAGGGGACATTCCAATGGGTGTCTTGTAGGCAGTACGGTGAGCCCAAAGTGCATCATCTAATCGTAGGGACCAATCCTTGCGATCCGGTCTCACCGTCTTTTCTAAAATCTGCTTGATTTCCCTATTGGAGATTTCAGCTTGTCCACTTGTTTGTGGGTGGTATGGGGTACTCACTTTGTGCCTAATACCATATTTCTTCATCAAAGTTTCAAAAGGTCTATTGCAAAAGTGAGAACCACCATCACTAATAATGGCTCGAGGTGTCCCAAATCTAGAAAGTATATTTTCTTTGAGAAACTTGAGAACCGTACGATGATCGTTGGTTCTACATGGGATAGCCTCTATCCATTTAGACACATAGTCTACGGCAAGCAGAATATAGACATGTCCAAAAGATGAGGGGAATGGTCCCATGAAATCGATGCCCCAACAGTCAAAGACTTCAAGATGTTGAATTGGGGTGAGAGGCATCATATTGCGACGGGATAATCCTCCTAACTTCTGGCAGCGCTCGCATGCTTTGCAAAACTCGTGGGTATCTTTAAATAATGTGGGCCAATAAAAACCACACTGCAGAATTTTTGCAGTTGTTTTCTTGGCTGAAAAATGACCCCCACATGCTTGATCATGACAAAAGGAGATGACTGAATTGTGTTCATCATCGGGGACGCATCTCCTTATAATTTGGTCTGGGCAATATTTAAACAATAGAGGTTCATCCCAGAAAAATCTGTGCACTTTCCTTAGAAATTTACGTTTGTCTTGCGCAGTCCAATGAGTCGGCATCGCACCTGTGGAAAGATAATTGGCTATATCAGCGTACCATGGTGGATGCGTAGCAACAAAGAGTTGCTCATCAGGGAATGAGTCCTCAATAGGTGACTCATCAATGGAATTTGGTAGGACTAGGCGAGATAGATGATCCGCCACCACATTTTCTACCCCCTTCTTATCTTTGATCTCCAGGTCGAATTCTTGAAGGAGTAGGATCCATCTTAGCAAACGGGGCTTAGTATCCTTCTTAGAAAGAAGGTATTTCAGCGCCGCATGATCCGTATAAACAATAACTTTGGATCCTATTAAGTATGGCCTGAATTTGTCCAAGGCAAAGATGATAGCTAGGAGCTCTTTCTCCGTAGTTGAATAATTAACTTGGGCAGGATTCAAGGTCCTACTTGCGTAGTAGATGACATGGGGCTTTTTATCTTTCTTTTGGCCTAACACCGCCCCAATAGCAAAATCGCTAGCATCGCACATCAACTCAAAAGGCATGGCCCAATCTGGTGGTTGCATGATAGGAGCGGTTGTCAACATGTCTTTTAGCTTTGAAAAAGCTAATTGACATTCGGCACTCCACTCAAATTGGGTCTCCTTTTGTAGAAGGTTGCATAAAGGCCTTGAGATGTGACTAAAGTCCTTTATAAACCTTCGATAGAAGCCGGCGTGTCCAAGGAAGGACCGCACATCACGTATGCTTTTGGGTGGTGGTAGATTGGAAATTATGTCAATTTTCGCCCGGTCTACCTCTATTCCATTGGACGAGATGATGTGTCCAAGGACTATTCCTCTTTGTACCATGAAATGGCATTTTTCCCAGTTTAATACAAGTTGTTTTTCCTCACACCTCATCAAGACCAACTTCAAGTGCTCGAGACACTCATCAAATGTACTACCAAAAACAGAAAAATCATCCATGAACACCTCAAGAAACTCACCCACCATGTCTGAGAAAATACTCAACATGCATCGTTGGAATGTGGCGGGTGCATTACATAACCCGAATGGCATCCTTCGGTAAGCGAAGGTACCAAACGGGCATGTAAATGTGGTTTTCTCTTGGTCTTCCGGAGCTATCTCGATTTGGTTGTATCCGGAATAGCCATCCAGGAAGCAATAATAGGGATGGCCTGCCAACCTCTCCAAAATTTGATCCATAAATGGGAGAGGGAAGTGGTCTTTCCTAGTAACCGTGTTGAGCTTCCTATAATCAATGCACATACGCCAACCGGTAGTCACCCTAGTCGGTATAAGCTCGTTGTTGGTGTTTTCAATAATGGTAATACCGGATTTTTTGGGGACAACTTGGGTGGGGCTCACCCATTGGCTATCTGAGGATAATACCCACATCCAATAGCTTTAACACCTCGGCTTTGACAACCTCCATCATGTTTGGATTTAACCTTCTTTGAGGTTGTCTAGATGTTTTTGCATTTTCCTCAAGGTGTATACGGTGAGTGCAAACCGAAGGATCTATCCCTTTGAGATCCGCTATTGTCCAACCTATGGCTTCCCGATGTTCTTTGAGTAGCTCAATCAACTTGAGCTCTTGGTCTTTCTCTAGGTGGGAGGCAATGACAACTGGGAATGTTTCCTCTTGACCCAAATATATGTATTTAAGCTCTGATGGCAGTGGTTTGAGGTCAAGCTTTGGTGGTTCGACGTTAGACGGTAGAGGCCTTGATGTGGTTGGTGGCAATTTTTCAAAATGGGGCCTCCACCGGCTAGCATCAACTACCGGTCTTTCTATATTTAATGCCTGCACAATCTCACTACTGATGGGATCTTCGAAATCCATGATATGTGCTAAGCATGTCTCCAAGCTTTCTAGTGGTTCAAGTTGGAGGAGTTCTTCTTCCTCAAAAATTTCGAGCATGTTCACATCGAAGAGCTCATCATCACCGACATCCCTATGTCTTTTGCCTAAATGAAACACATTTACCTCTAGTGTCATGTTTCCAAAAGATATTTGCATCATCCCATTCCGGCAATTGATGATTGCGTTTGATGTGGCAAGGAATGGGCGGCCTAATATCACCGGTATTTGGGTGCTAGCATCCGAAACCGGTTGTGTGTCCAAGACTATAAAATCTACCGGGTAGTAGAATTTGTCAACTTGGACTAGAACATCCTCAACTATCCCCCTTGGTACACGGATAGATCTATCAGCGAGTTGCAATGTGGTTTTGGTGGGTTTTAATTCACCAAGGCCCAATTGCTCATATACCGAGTATGGGATCAAGTTTACACTCGCCCCCAAGTCTAACAAGGCACGTTCAATCCGGTAGTCTCCAATGATACATGAGACTGTGGGACTACCGGGATCTTTGAATTTTGGGGGAGTCTTTTGAGTGAGGATGGCACTAACTTGCTCAGTTAAGAAGGCCTTTTGTTGTGCATAAGTCTTTTAGAAACTTGGCATAAGAGGGAATTTGTTTGATGGCATCAAGCAAAGGGATATTGATCTTGACTTGTCTGAAAATCTCTAGAATATCTTGAGAATTTGGGAGAGATTTTGGGGCAACCAATCTCGATGGGAATGGTGCTGTGGGCTGGTAAATGCGTTCCGGTTGTTGTGGGGCTAAGTTAGATCCATTTTCATCCTCAGAACTTACCGGATCATTAGGCTCATCGGCCTTCACCGGAATAGTTTTGTCAATTTGTTTACCACTTCTAAGGGTGGTAATGGATTTAGCTTGCTCCATGTTTTGGTTGGAAAGATTAGGGATGCTTACTTCATGTACTTGCTTAGGATTGGGCTGAGGTTGGGCCGGAAAGGTCCCTTCCCTAGCATTCAAGCGTCCCTTAATCTCATCAACCGAGACTTTCAGCTCTTGGAACAATTGCTGATTTGATTCATTTATTTGCGCTTGCCCCTGCATAAACGCTCTCAAGGTATCCTCCAATGAGAATTGAGGTGGGGCCATATTTTGCATGGGTGGCCCTCTTTGGGAGTTGGTAGGATTGCCCGTTGGGGCATTCTTCCAACTGAAATTCGGGTGGTTCTTCCAACTCTCATTGTATGTATTACCTACCGGTCCATTGAAGGGACGTTGATAACCATACGTGGCATTGGCTGTCTCTTGCAGCACTTCCTTAAATGCAGGAATTGTGGGACAATCTTGCGTAGCGTGTAAGTCGGTGAGACAAATCCCACATGTGGTTTCAACAGCTTCCTTAGACTTTGAAACTCCATTTTTGCTAAGTTCCATGGCCTCAACCTTCCGTGTGAGGTTGGCTATCCTTGCATTTACGTCGTCTTCCTCTTTAAGGACATATATCCCTCCTTTCTCTTGAATAGGCTTGGGGTTCTTGGATTTATCCGAGGTATCCCAAGATTGGGCGTTTTCAGCCAACATGTCCAAATAACTCCAAGCATCATCTGGATTTTTACTCATAAACTCGCCATTGCACATCATTTCCACAAATTGGCGCATATTAGAACTTAATCCATCATTGAAAAAATTTATAATTCGCCAACTCTCATAGCCATGATGTGGGCAAGCAAGTAGGAGTTCCTTAAATCTTTCCCAACATTGAAAGAATGATTCACCCTCTTTAGCTGAGAAATTCATTATGGCCCTTCGAAGAGTGTTTGTTTTATGAGCTGGGAAGAACTTTTTCAAGAATTCCCGGTTCATCTCAACCCATGACCCAATCGAATATGGTCTAAGAGAGTGAAGCCAATCTTTGGCTCTTTCTTTCAAAGTGAAGGGAAAAAGTTTAAGTCTGATTATATCCCCAGAAACATTGGGATAATGCAAGGTGGCCAACACTTCTTCGAATTCTTGCAAGTGTAAGTATGGGCGGTCAGAGTCTAACCCATGGAATTTAGGTAAAAGTTGGATTACTCCCGGTTTTATGTCAAGGGTCCCACCGTTAGCTGGTAGAACTATGCAAGAAGGTGTAATTGTACGAGCAGGTTGTAGGTAATCCCGTAGTGATCTCATTGGAGGAACATTATGTACCTCATTCTCTCCTACTCCTTCCTGATTTGTGTTTGTGGTTGGAGTAGGGGGGGAGGATTCCTTAAGGGTGTTTGATCCATACTCCCCAAACTTTCACAATGCTCTTGATAATTCCGGACTCGTCTATGGACTGACAATGGTCTAACTAAACCACCTTCAGATTGGAGACGATTTGAATGGTTACGTTCCCAACGGGACATAAACCACTCAACCAGAAACTGAAACAAATCCTATTCTAGAAAACTAAAATCTGAAACTGAAAGAAAATTCTGCAGAAGCTAAGTTAGAAAGGTATCACCTGATGCGCTTGAACTAGAGAAAAATTCCTATAAAACAGAAAAACTTGTTAGTTCTAAGAAAATCAGAAAAACTATCCACTGCTACTTCTACAGCCACTGAAATTATTTGGAAATCGTTATCTATTTCCCCGGCAACGGCGCCAAAAACTTGTTCGCTCGCCTCAAGTGTAAGGCTGCGATGTAGTAATAAATCTCGGTAAGACCGAGGTCGATCCACAGGGAAAGAGTAACAGCTTCCTAATTACTCCAGCAACTCAGTTTAATAGAGTAAATTTCAAATTCAATGGGATGTTTAATTAAAACAATAACTTAATGAAAAATCAGAGATATAATGTACTAAAGCTTTCAAGGATCCACTTGTAGCAATCCTATGTCAATTTAGTCAATCTAAGTAGAGAACACAACTAGATTTGAAGTCCTATCTCTTATCTAGTTGGAAAATAAAGCATTCACACACATTCATCCAATTCAAGTTGAACTTCCAAGTTCAAGTCCATTCAATCAATGTAGAATTCAAATTCATAGCCTGCGGATTAACAGCCATGCCTATGGACTATGGCCTGCTCAAGGATTACTATAATTCGAATCTAAACAAGCAACCTGTGATAATCTCAGAGAATTAAAAGGAATTCATGTCCGGAGCACATAAACTCAGATAAGACATCTCAAACTACCACCTATTGGACTGAAACATAAGAAAAATCAACTTTGAATTGAAAAATACTTAAATCAAACTGAAATTAACATAGAACTGGCTACAAGCTTCACCTCTCAGCCTTAGCTGAGAGGTTTTAGCCGAGCATAGTCATGCTACAACTAAAAACTCAAAAATAAAGCATAAAACTAGAAAAACCCGAAGATAGATGTTGCAGACGCTCCACAGTCGCCTTCAGCCTCCAAACTCACGTTCCTTCTCTTCTCTGATACCTTAGGGAGAGCCCCTAGGTGGCCTTTTATAGCAACAATCCTCCCTTGCGTCGGATTCTGCGAAATCCTACGCCTTGCGCAGTGAAATTCGGAGTCCCGAATTAGAAAGGATTCTTCTTACGCAGAACCGACCGGTCGTGACCGGTCGGCCTGGCTTTTCAAATACTCCAGAGAGCACAGCTGACCGGTCATGACCGGTCGGTGTGGACTGTCCATTGTTCCAGCGTGCATGCCCGACCGGTCATGACCGGTCGGGCTGTTTTATCCTTCATCCAGTGCCTATGGCCGACCGGTCATGACCGGTCGGCCCCAATGCAATGTGGCCAGCCTTCATTCAGTGTTCATGGCCGACCGGTCATGACCGGTCGGCCTCTCTTCTACTTGATTCCTTTGATGTGGCTGACCGGTCGGACGACCGGTCAGCCTTGTATTTCTTCATCTTCTTTTCTCTCTCTTTCTTCGTCTTTCCTTGATCCATCTCAGGACTTCCTCCAATGTCTTCAAATATATTCTTTTGGCTTCAATTTGATGAAATCCACTCTCATCCCTACAATCACAGAAACATGTGTTAGGTGGGCCTTTAAACCATGAAAATCATGCAAACTATGTAGTGTAATGGGCAATGCAATGTATAAATTGGAGGTTCAACACTTGCCTCATTCTCGAGGGCATTGTTTGGTTGTCGTGTTAAGCTGGATGTGTTAGATGAGTTTATGTAAGACCAGAGTCGACACTAGCCAGTTACTTCGAATCTACAGTCGTCTAGACCCCGTAGAAACGTTAGAGAAAGGAATTCGAAGATTTCTTCCTCTAAAATGACTCCTTTTGATCTGCGGCGAGAGATTCGAGGTAAGGGATCACGGTTACAGGGTGGGAAGGGTTAAGCACCCCACACACTGCCCGTACTGAAGTACGGTCTCTACTATACAGAATCGAACTAATACTTGAAAGTCTGATTTAATCCTCGTATATTCTCATAGATGATGCATGAATGCAAGTCTGAACGATAAGAGTTTCTGATGGGCAGGTTTCCATTAACAGGTAAGCCTAGAGCATACGCTCGAACTGACAGGTGCTTTATGCGAGATGCATGCTGTGTGTTTAAATAATCAACGTGCTCGTAGTGAAGCAGGGGGGTTGGGAGAAAAGTAAATGTTGCACTTATGCTAGGTGCGAATGAGATGATGTTGGTAAAGGGTAGCTAGATGAACGAAGGTGTCGCAAAGGTTTGCTTCGAGTGGCTGGATCAAGACTTGGATGGCTTGGGAGACCTAGACCAAGGTCAGGCTGGGCTGGACCAGGGCTAAGCTTTTCTCACTCGGGCTCTCCTTGATGGAGGAATGAGCTAAAAGGATGGAGAAGAACTCGGAACGGATGAATCGCACTCGGGCTGGAAGGCTTGTGAAATGAGAAGGGGAGGGGGGTATTTATAGCAGCGGGGAGTGGCAGTTCCCGTAATTAATTTTGGGCGGCACCCAGGGGGCCGCCCGTACGGTCAATTTGCTTCGGGTTCAGAGTGTACGACCTCCGAACCTGAAGCAGAATTTCTTAGCTTTGGGGTTCGAGCTTGCTCGGGGGCTGCGGTTTGGAACTCGGTGAGTTAGCTGGGTTCAAGAGATGGGTTGACACGGTGAGTTGACTTGATGGGTTGACTCAGTGGGTTGACTCGGTGATTTGACTCAACGAGTTGACTCACCGAGTTTGACTTTTTTTTTTGGATTTTTTTGACTGGTTTTTCTTATGGGGGGTTTTTTGGGCTAATGTTTAGGGGTGAGTTGACTGGGTTCAGGCTTAAGCTGGGCTATGAATTGGGGCTTACAAGGGTGAGTTTGTCTGAGTTTGGACATGGGATTTGGGGGTACGGACCTCCATTCATTCAGCTATCTCTACCAACATTGTAGCCGAAGGTGGGGTGTCTCCATTGGTCAAGCCTCATTTGCTTCATTCTTTCTCTCTCTTCTCTCTTCTTTCTTCTTCCTTCTTTGGCCTACCTTTGGGCATCATTAGAATGGCTTCTAAATGCTTCTTTTAAGCGTCAATTCGGTGAAGTCTCTCTCTCTCATTCCTACAACCATAAAATATGTATTAGATTAGCCTTTTAACCATGCAAACCATGCATAAGATGTGATGTAATGGGTTAGAATATGTATAAATTAGAAGTTCAACAAACACCAAGCCATCGAGCCCGTTCCTAGAGCTAAAAGAGCCATGGACCCTAGTGAGTAGCCGAAAGAGATTGAAAAACAGGAGAAGGTTTGGTATTCAGCTATTGATTTTTTAAAAGAAAAAAAAAACAAAAGGACCTGAATTGAAAAATCTTGAGAAAATTGAAAATATAGAAAAAGGGCTACATATGAACACCCAAAAAGGAAATGAGATTAGTATGAAAGACGTCAATAGAGCAGTAAGGTAATCTCTTATCATAGGCTTGTTATTGATCTGTACACTTTTTAGACTTATAATCCAATTGATCCATGGAAAGAAGGATAATCCTGAAAAATGATGAGTTGAGAATTTACTAAGCACACTAGAATATAACTGTTTGAATTTTAGTTGAAACTCAGTTGGCACACTAGGTCATTAGAAGATAAGTGTTTCATTGTCTTGCCACTAAGTGTCTTTGAATTTTACTCTCACATGACTTGGGTTTTAAAGAAGTTGGTTTTCTGAGACAGGTTTGAGATTAAAGAGTTGAATTATTTTTTACATGTTTTACTCGGGACTAGCAAAATACTGGTTGGGGTGTATGTTAAGCCTTGAATTGTGCATATTTATCACAAATTTCATGCTTTAATTATATAAAATAATGCGCTTAAAGACAGACTTTAATGTGTTTTTGTGATTACAGGAACAAATGAGAGATGTGAAGAAAATGAGCTCTAAAGGGAACAAATGACCTTTCATCAAGTAACCGCCTACGGCTTTCCATCATCTGCCATCCATTGGCGTGCATCAATTTCAGCCATCATTTAGCACGTGGACCTCTCGTCCAAGCCACATTCAACCAACAATAGGTGGTCCACCTTTACTTGCATTCATCCGCTCCACTCTCCATTCGAGCATCCAAATGAATGGCCAGTAACAACAGCCATCTCCACATGTCCCAGCTGCTAGCATTAGTGGAAGAAACCACACCGTCCATCATATGATCTCATTTCACACCATCTTAAATTCAGTTGTCCATCAAACAGCAACTGGTCCAATGTTCAATCAAGCACCGGCACTTCAAAACTCCACCATCCACTCCATCTAACTTCACATCGAGTAAGGGATTAATTTACAGCAACTGGTGCGTCCCACCTGCAATAAAGGAACAACACAATCAGCTTCAGATCATTGTCTAGAGATGGACTACCCTAACATCCAGCAGCTGAAAACCAGCGTCCATCAGATGTCCAAGTTATCTCCAACCATTCATCAGCACATCCAATGGCCTTACCTCCAGTGGCAACAACAAGATGGACCCCACACGTATTCCTAGTAAGTAAAAAAGGAAAAAAGGAAACATGAAGTTTCCATTTTTGAATTTGCAAAAGAAAAGGAAACAGAAGGCAGTCCCATATTTGGATTTTTGGGCCATTTTGAGGGGCCCATTGTGAAGATTTTTGGAAATTTTTCCCATCCATGTCGAAGAGTAGCTCGATGCTGAAAAAATCTAGGAAATTTCACGTCGATCCAATCTACAGATGACCGTGGTGGCTGAAATAAAAGGAACTTTCCAGAAGTTTCCTAATTTTCGCTGACTCAACTTGAAAATGGTTCAGGTGGCCCACCGCTAATAATATGAAGAATCTATACCGACCATCTTGTAAAGCACATCAATATTTATAAAACCATAAAGTTTCAAGTCAAACAGATGTGTGGATTTATCATACCAGTTGAAGGAAAATGGATGTTGAGCCATGAATTGTGCATATTCTAACCCCATTTCATCACTCGTTATGCATGGTTTGCATGTTTAAAAACCTATCTAATGCATGTTTTGTGATTGTAGGAATGAGAGAGAGACTTCACCTAATTGATGACTAAAGACCACCTTAAAACACCTTTGAAGATAAAGAAAGATGAGCCAAGAGGATAAGAAAGAAGCAAGGAAAGGGGAGAGAGAAAGAAAGAAACAAAAGAAAGGAAATAGTGGTCTGACCGGTCATAACCGGTCGGCCAAACAGGCCACGACCAGTCATGACCGGTCAGCCATGTACAGGCCTCCCCTCCAAACCTTGCTAGACCAGGCAGAAAACAATCCGACCGGTCCACCAACCAGCTCTGACCGGTCATGACCGGTCGGCCAAGTGCAAATTTAGATGTCCAGAAGCTTCTTCATGAAGCTCCGTAAATCCATGTGCAAGTGCGTAAGTCCCTACGCAGTTCTAGAACTTTCTGAGTTTGTGGAGCTTTAATACTATAAAAGGACACCTCTATGTGGATCTAAACCCATCATAGAAGGCTTGAAAGTCGTGGGAGGTTAAGAAGATCGCTATGGAGCATCTGCAATGCTGAGCTCTTAATTTATACATATTCTAGCCCCATTTCATCACATTTTATGAATGATTCCTATGATTAAAAAACTAATCCAATGCATGTTTGTGATTGTAAGAATGAGAGAGAGAATTCACTTATTTGATGGCTAAAAGAATGCTTTTAAACCCACTTGATGATGAATGAAGATGAGCCAAAGGAATGGAAGAAAGAAGCAAGGAGAAGAGAGATGACATGGATTTAATGCCAATTTGAAGGATTTGGAATGACTAGAAGACCAAGCTTTGATGATCCAAATAAGCGGAGAAAAATCCTTGAAGGAATCAAGTTGAAGACTTGGAATGGCCAGAAAAGTCATATTGCAGAGTTGCAGGGCCAGAAAAATAAAATGCAGAAAATTCAGCAAATGGCCCTATAAACTAGAAAAACTGTAAAAATTGGTCTTCGAGCGCCCGACCACCATTTTACCGGGCACCCGAAATTGACAAAAAAAATCCAGTTTATTGCTGGAAATTTTTTTAACATGGCCGGGCGCCAAACCACAACAGGCCACACGTCCGATGACCCACCAAGCACCCGATTAAGAGGATCCGGGCGCCCAAAATTCAAAAAACAAATATCAAAACTTGCTGGACTATTTTGAGTATGGTCGGGTGCCCAACCAACACCTGACCGGGCGCCCGATGACCGACGTAAGTGCGCAAAATCTTAGGCAATCTGAGGCGATGGGTGAGTTTTGCTATAAAAGGACACCTTGACATCCTTCTTAAGGTATCCTAGAAGAGTTTTAAGTTTGTGGGGAGCAAGGGAGATCATTGTGGAGCGACCGCAACTCCTCCAACTAGGGTTTTTTTCTAGCTAGTTTTTCATGTTTTTGTTTAGTTTTTCTTTGAATTTTAGTTGAAGCATGATAATGCTCGGCTAGAACCTCTTAGCTAAGGCTAAGAAGTGAAGCTTGTGAGTAGTTATCATGTTGAATTCGTTCTAATTCAAGTACTTTACTTAAAGTTTGGATTTTTAAAGTTCTAGTTTGAATAAAAGTCGATATTTTTAGATGTTTTATGAGAGTTCATGTGCTTCGAACATGAGTTCCTTGCAATTCTCTGAGATTATCATGTTTAGATTAATTAGATTCGAATTGTAGTAACCCTAGAGTGTACCATAGTCCATTGGCATGGTCGTTACTGAAAATTGCGGTTTCACCGCTTGTAGAGATACTTGGAGATATGTCTAAGGACCTAGAGGGGGTGATATGGACCTTTTTCAAATTCTTTTCGCCTACTTATGCAATTCAATAAAATGAGCTTTGTAAGCAAGAACACCTCGGCTTCCAAGCCTTGGTGGGTCCAATCAAATAGACTAGCAAGGATTAATCAATAATCAAACCTAGTCTAAGCATGCATAGGTAAGAAAATGATACAACTAATTAAGCTACTAACCTATGCACCTTGTGTAGACTTATGAGATTGGATCAATGAGCTCAAGTCTACACAAGTAGTGAAGGTACATCTTGTGCAAGGATGCCTAAAAAGTGCCTAGCATGCATTCATATCAATCATTCATAATTAAGCAATTAAACTAACAATGCAGAGATATCAATGTGCTCAATAACAATCACAAACACAAGGATGTATAGTGGTTCGACTACGTGTCTACTCCACTCCCGGTTCAAGTACTCAACCCCTTTGAGCACACCGGCATTCACTATCGGAGGTTTTAAATGAGGTTCACCTCTCAACCTTTACACGGAGGTTTTATCGGTTCACCTCTCAACCGTATCCGGAGTTTTAGACATAGGCTAACTCTCAACCTTATCGCACGTTTACTCCCGTGTCGGAGGCTCCCCCTTGGAGACTTAGTTTAGGCCCGGCTGACGGGCCAAGGAACGGCTAACGTCCCTAAGGCGAGTTGACAAACAAACTCTAAAATGGACTCTCAAATGAGACAACTTACTTGTCGGATGAGCCCCTTGTTTAGCGCCGTAATGGGTTGCTTGATCTCCGCTCTCCCGTGCTTCAATCAGCGTCCCTTTGCTCCCTCGATCGTGCCGCCGTTGCGTTGCCAATGCCTCAGCCACATTCGATCAAACACCTTGCATGCGATGCCTTGAAATGCCCAAGGTGCTAGGAGGATGGGTGAATCTCATACATGGGATGTGTAGGTTGTTCCAACTAGGAGATTCACCTAGAGAGTCTTCTAGAGGTCTTGGACAAGGGATATACCTATGTGGAATAGTGTCACACCTCTAGACTTGAGAGAGGAATCAAGTCATCTCTTGATAGCATTTGAATGCCCATACTTGTGTTTGAAACACAAGGGATATGACTTGAAAACCTCCTCTTTGAGGCCCCAAAAGATGTACAAGATAAGTGTGGAATGGGCTCTCAAAAACTTCTCTCAAGTTGCCCAAGAGTGGAGCACCATATATATAGAAAAGAGGGCTCCAACGGCTCTAAAACGGGCAGAAAACGGTCATAAACGACCTGTCCCGACCGGTCACGACCGGTCGGACCCCTCTGCTGAAGGATGAAAACAGCCTAGGCCAAATACACACTGGCCGACCGGTCATGACCGGTCGGCCACCCTCACTGGACTGCCTTAACATGCCAGGCCGACCGGTCATGACCGGTCGGCCCCTCTTGCTGGAGGGCTGGACGCCAATAACTGGCCGACCGGTCATGACCGGTCGGCCCACCTTGCTGTTTCCCTTCTATTGCGAAGGCCGACCGGTCATGACCGGTCGGCTGGTCTTTGTAATTCCAGCAGGAATGCTGGCCGACCGGTCTTGACCGGTCGGACCAGCCTGGGTCCCCTCTATGCTGAGCTGAGATCTACTTTCTCCAGCTGGTTCATATAGACCTAGGTAGAGTTGATCAAATGGGACACCTAGGGCCTATCTATGATGACTAAAGGGTTCTAAATATGGTCAAGGTCATCAAGGATACAAAGGGGATAGGTTTTGGTCGCGGTTAAGGCACCAAGGCATCTCATATACCTGAATCTTCTTCCTTGATGCGGCTGGACGTCTTGAGTCTTCGTTCTTCGTCTTCTTTGGGCTCAACCGACACAAGACTCACTGCTGTAAGTGATTGACAAACAAGGTGCACTAGTATGCCTCGGAAAAGTGCACTAACAATCTCCCCCTTTGTCAATTACTTACAAAAACTTAACCTACCAAAACAAACTACATGTTCAAGATATTACAATGATAAAGCATAAATTACAGGACTCTTGACATGTCTAAACTATGCTGCTCCGCTTCAGTTTGCTCCCCCACAACCTGTCAATCCCTGCATCACAAAACATAGCAAACTAGTTTTGGTGGGATTTGATCTTTCTCCCCCTTTTTGTTAGCAATTGACAAACTATTCTCTCCCCCTTAATGATATACCAATGAAGTTAAGGTAAGAGGAGATAGTGTGTCGCAGTTATAACTATAAGCACATGCTAAAAGGGGAGTGTAGGATGCATGAATCATACATGGAGCACGCTAAGAAACATGATTAACAGGAAGATATAACTATCTAAGCATAGGTTAATCATGCAGCATTGGTCAAGGATATACATTTGCAATGAAAGCACAAAGGGCTTATAGCCCAATCAACCATCCTCCCCTAATGGTATATCAAGACCAATACTAAGCAAAGATTAGCATACATGAAGCATAAAACTCAAGATGGTTAGCTAATCTAAGCAGGATGATAATCTAGCAAGCAAATGTATCAATAAAAGCAAAGCTAAATCATCAAAATTTGGGCGAATGAGGCTGGAATCCTCTGATTTGCCCAATAAAACATAAATGAGGCTGAAATCCTCAGATTTACCAATAAAAGCATAACTAACTACCCTCTCTAACCATGTTCAGTTTAAAAAGCCAAAGGGTAGCAAAAATTCCACAACACCCTCATAAAATGTAGCATGAGGTGAGGGGTTGGGAACTCTACCTTCACTTAGAAGGGATAGCGGTTGGGATCCCCTCTTAGATAATCTGGTAAAGGGGTCGTGATGGAGGCCGAGAGAGCAAGATCATTATGTTGGCTCTCATCATCAGATTCGGACTCCTCCGTATCATCCCAAGTGGCAGCCATTGCCTTTTTACCTTTTGGTTTAGGCCCTTCCGGACATTCCGGGGCAATATGGCCACGACGACCGCAACCGTAACAACGGACGGATGAAGGTATGGATGATTTTCCTATACGTTTATCACCCTTCTTGTCCTTCTTGTCACGGCTATTCCCTCTATCAAATTTGAGGAATCTCTTAAATTTTTTGTTCAATTGTTCTTCCTCATCATCCTCATCATCGCTATCATCCTCCGTCTCACTTTTGATTTTCTTGTGTCTGTGAGAGGACTTGAAGGCGATGTTTTTCCTTCTAGAGGGGGCTTTAAAGCCTAGCTCAAAGGTTTGTAGGGAACCTATGAGTTCTTCAACTTTCATTGTGTTTAGATCCCTACACTCTTCAATGGTGGTGACTTTAGAAGAGAACCGTTCCGGAAGCGATCTCAGAATTTTCCTACAAAGCCTATGTTCCGGAACCGGATCCCCTAAGCCCCACATATCATTTGTGATTTTGTTCAGTTTGGTATAAAATTCAGTAAACGTTTCATCCTCCTCCATAATAATATTTTCAAATAGAGTGGAGAGGCGTTGGAGTTTAGAATTTTTAACAACATTTGTACCTTCATGGGTAACTTCAAGAATATCCCATGCTTGTTTACTGGTAGTGCAGTTTTGGATCCGACCAAATTCTTCTCTTGATACTGAACAAAATATGGCATTCAGGCCTTTGGCATTATTAATACGTTGAGCTTTTTCATGAGCAGTCCACAATGCCTTGTCTTTTGGCCTGAGAACATCCGGCTCACCTTCCTTAGAAATAGTGATCATTGGGGGTTCATATCCAAAATCAACCATGTCCCTCACATCCGAATCAATGGATTCCAAGAAGATGCGCATTCGGGCTTTCCAATATGGATAATTTGACCCATCAAAGAAAGGAGGCTTAGAGACGGATGAAGAGTCCTCTCTAGACATATTTTCAAGTTTCTCTTTAGGATCTATCTCTAGGCAATTAAGCCCTTAAAGAGGAACCCTCTCTGATACCAATTGAAAATTGCGGTTTCACCGCTTGTAGAGATACTTGGAGATATGTCTAAGGACCTAGAGGGGGTGATATGGACCTTTTTCAAATTCTTTTCGCCTACTTATGCAATTCAATAAAATGAGCTTTGTAAGCAAGAACACCTCGGCTTCCAAGCCTTGGTGGGTCCAATCAAATAGACTAGCAAGGATTAATCAATAATCAAACCTAGTCTAAGCATGCATAGGTAAGAAAATGATACAACTAATTAAGCTACTAACCTATGCACCTTGTGTAGACTTATGAGATTGGATCAATGAGCTCAAGTCTACACAAGTAGTGAAGGTACATCTTGTGCAAGGATGCCTAAAAAGTGCCTAGCATGCATTCATATCAATCATTCATAATTAAGCAATTAAACTAACAATGCAGAGATATCAATGTGCTCAATAACAATCACAAACACAAGGATGTATAGTGGTTCGACTACGTGTCTACTCCACTCCCGGTTCAAGTACTCAACCCCTTTGAGCACACCGGCATTCACTATCGGAGGTTTTAAATGAGGTTCACCTCTCAACCTTTACACGGAGGTTTTATCGGTTCACCTCTCAACCGTATCCGGAGTTTTAGACATAGGCTAACTCTCAACCTTATCGCACGTTTACTCCCGTGTCGGAGGCTCCCCCTTGGAGACTTAGTTTAGGCCCGGCTGACGGGCCAAGGAACGGCTAACGTCCCTAAGGCGAGTTGACAAACAAACTCTAAAATGGACTCTCAAATGAGACAACTTACTTGTCGGATGAGCCCCTTGTTTAGCGCCGTAATGGGTTGCTTGATCTCCGCTCTCCCGTGCTTCAATCAGCGTCCCTTTGCTCCCTCGATCGTGCCGCCGTTGCGTTGCCAATGCCTCAGCCACATTCGATCAAACACCTTGCATGCGATGCCTTGAAATGCCCAAGGTGCTAGGAGGATGGGTGAATCTCATACATGGGATGTGTAGGTTGTTCCAACTAGGAGATTCACCTAGAGAGTCTTCTAGAGGTCTTGGACAAGGGATATACCTATGTGGAATAGTGTCACACCTCTAGACTTGAGAGAGGAATCAAGTCATCTCTTGATAGCATTTGAATGCCCATACTTGTGTTTGAAACACAAGGGATATGACTTGAAAACCTCCTCTTTGAGGCCCCAAAAGATGTACAAGATAAGTGTGGAATGGGCTCTCAAAAACTTCTCTCAAGTTGCCCAAGAGTGGAGCACCATATATATAGAAAAGAGGGCTCCAACGGCTCTAAAACGGGCAGAAAACGGTCATAAACGACCTGTCCCGACCGGTCACGACCGGTCGGACCCCTCTGCTGAAGGATGAAAACAGCCTAGGCCAAATACACACTGGCCGACCGGTCATGACCGGTCGGCCACCCTCACTGGACTGCCTTAACATGCCAGGCCGACCGGTCATGACCGGTCGGCCCCTCTTGCTGGAGGGCTGGACGCCAATAACTGGCCGACCGGTCATGACCGGTCGGCCCACCTTGCTGTTTCCCTTCTATTGCGAAGGCCGACCGGTCATGACCGGTCGGCTGGTCTTTGTAATTCCAGCAGGAATGCTGGCCGACCGGTCTTGACCGGTCGGACCAGCCTGGGTCCCCTCTATGCTGAGCTGAGATCTACTTTCTCCAGCTGGTTCATATAGACCTAGGTAGAGTTGATCAAATGGGACACCTAGGGCCTATCTATGATGACTAAAGGGTTCTAAATATGGTCAAGGTCATCAAGGATACAAAGGGGATAGGTTTTGGTCGCGGTTAAGGCACCAAGGCATCTCATATACCTGAATCTTCTTCCTTGATGCGGCTGGACGTCTTGAGTCTTCGTTCTTCGTCTTCTTTGGGCTCAACCGACACAAGACTCACTGCTGTAAGTGATTGACAAACAAGGTGCACTAGTATGCCTCGGAAAAGTGCACTAACAGTTACTTCGAAGGCTACATATCTGACTTCTACGTGCTTCATTAGAACTAGAATCTTATTCTTCCACTTGAGTGGGGATTGTTTGTGTTTAAATGTTATATCTTCCAACTAGAAGAGAGATAGAACTTCAATTCTAGTTGTGTTATGCTTAGATGAATGAATTCACATGAGGGCTATCGTAAGTAGATCCTCAAAAGCCTTAGTTCCGTTAATTACAGATTTTTACAACTTTATTGTTTTAAGTTAGTTTATGAACTTAAACTCCTTATTTAATTGATTTTGAAGTTGCTGGAACAACTTGAATTGGTTTACCTAATTCCCTATGGATCGACCTCGGTCTTACCGAGAATTATTACTACATCGCAGCCTTACACTTGAGGCGAGTGAACAAGTTTTTGACGTTGTTGCCGAGGAAGCTAGGTTGAGCGGTTCTAAATTGTTTTAGTGTATAGAGTAGAAATAGTTAGGTTTTACTGTATTCCTAGAACTAGTCTTTCTAAATTTTAGAACTAACGAAGTTTGTTTTGTTTTGTAGGAAGTTCTTCTAGTTTAAGCAATTCGGGTACTATCCTTCCAACTTGAACTCTTTTAGTTTTCAGTTTTTATTTTCAGATTTTAGGATTTAGGATTAGTTTAGATTTTGGATTGTGTGGTTTATGTCCTGTTGGGAACGTGACCACAACAATCGTCTCCAAATTGAAGGTGGTTTAGTTAGACCACTCTCCATTCATAAACGAGTCCAAAAATCTGTAGAACATCGTGAAAATTTGAGAAGTATGGATCAAATTCCATTAAGGAATCCTCCCCACCCTACTCCAACCACAAATACAAATCATGAAGTAGGAGAGAATGAGGTGCACAATGCTCCTCCAATGTGATCTTTACTAGATTACCTACAATCGGCTTGTACAACAGCACCTTCATGTGTGATTCTCCCAACAACTGAAGGAAACATCGATATAAAGCTGGGTGTAATTCAACTCCTACTAAAGTTCCATGGGCTAGACTCCAAGAGCCCATACTTATACTTAAAGGAATTTGAAGAAGTGGTGGCTATTTTACAATATGCGAATGTCTCAGAAGATGCCATCAAACTTAAACTTTTTCCCTTTCCATTGAAAGAAAGAGCCAAGAGTTGGCTCCACTCTCTTAGACCATACTCGATAGGGTCATGGAACGAGATGACTCGGGAATTCTTAAAAAGGATCTTCCCGGCTCATAAAACCCTTCAAAGAGCTATAATGAACTTTTCGGTTAAAAAGAATGAATCATTCTTCCAATGTTGGGAAAGGTTTAAGGAGCTCCTGCTTGCTTGCCCACATCATGGCTACGAAAGTTGGCGAATCATAAACTTCTTCAATGATGGATTAAGTTCCAATATGCGCCAATTCGTAGAGATGATGTGTAACGGCAAGTTTATGAGCAAAAATCCAGATGAAGCTTGGAATTATTTGGATATGTTGGTCGAGAATGCCCAATCATGGGATACCTCGGACAAATCTAGTAACCTCAAGCCTCCTCAACAAAAAGAGAAAGGAAGGATTTACATCCTTAAGGAGGAAGATGATGTGAATGCAAGGCTAGCCAACCTCACAAGGAAAGTCAAGGCCATGGAACTTAGCAAGAGTAAAGTTACAAAGCCCACTGAAGCTATTGAGAACATATGTGGAATTTGTGCCACTAATATACACGCTACGCAAAATTGTCCTACAATTCCTGCGTTTCAAGAGGTGTTACAAGAACACACGAATGCCACATATTGATAGCAACGGCCTTTTAATGGACCAGTAGGTAACACGTACAACTCTACTCAGAAGAACCACCCAAATTTCAGTTGGAAGAATACTCCCACGAGCAATCCTACCAACTCTTAAGGAGGGCCACCCATGCAAAATATGGCCCCACCTTAATTCTCATTAGATGATACTTTAAAGGCATTCATGCAAGGGCAAACACAAATCAATCAATCAAATCAGCAAATGTTCCAAGAGCTTAAAGTATCCCTAAGCTTGAATGCTAGGGAAGGGACCAACCCGGCCCAACCTCAGCCCAATCCTAAACAAGCATATGAAATAAGCATCCCTAATCTTCTCAACCAACATGTAGAGCAAGCAAAATCCGTCACCACTCTTAGAAGTTGTAAACAAATTGACAAATATATTCCAATGAAGGCCGACAAGCCTAATGATCCGGTAAATTCTGAGAATGAAGACATATCTAACTCAGCCCCACAAGAAACGGAATGCATTTATAAACCTGTAGCACCATTCCCTTCAAGAATGGTTGCTCCAAAATCTCTCCCAAACTCTCATGATATTTTATTGATTTTCCGACAAGTCAAGATCAACATTCCATTGCTTAACGCTAGTAAACAAATCCCTTCCTATGCTAAGTTTCTAAAGGACTTGTGCACAACCAAACGCAAATATAATGTGCAGCAAAAGGCCTTCTTAAATGTGCAAGTGAGTACCATTCTCATCAAAAGACCCCCCAAAATTCAAAGATCCTAGTAGTCCCACAATCTCATGTATCATTGGAGACTACTGGATTGAACGTGCATTGCTAGACTTGGGGACAAGCATAAATTTAATCCCATACTCGGTATACGAGCAATTCAGTCTTGGGGAATTGAAACCCACCAAGACCATGTTGCAACTCCCTGATAGATCCATCCGTGTACCGAGAGGGATAGTTGAGGATGTGCTAGTCCAAGTTGATAAATTCTACTACTCGGTAGATTTCATCGTCTTGGACACGCAACCGGTTATGGATGCTAGCACTCAAATACTGGTGATTTTAGGCCGCCCCTTCCTTGCTACATCAAATGCAATTATAAATTGTCAAAATGGGGTAATGCAATTGTCCTTTGGAAACATGACGTTGGAAGTGAATGTGTTCTACTTAGGCAAAAGGCATAAGGATGATGATGATGTCCAGGAGGTTGATATGATTGAATCAATCGTGGAAGAGGAGTTCACTTTAAATTAAAATTTTGATCCTCTAGATGTTGTTAGCTTCGATCTTTTTGAGGATTGGGATGAAAATGATGGCCCCTATGAGGTAAACATGATAGAATCCATGAAAGATGGGGAGTTTCTCCAACATGATCTACCTGGAAGATTGGAGACGTGCATGACACACTCCAAGGATGAAACTTATTTGACTATTAATGAGGCCTTGAAAGTGTAAATTTCTAAAAATTTATTTGACAAGACACCAATTTTTTAGTTAAAATCATTTATTATGCAGGATTTGAAAGAATTGATGCTTGATTTGCCTATGGAGAGGCCAAAATCTGAAAGTGTGGAGGTTAAGGTCCTAATCCAACCTACACAAAAGGAGGAAGACATAAAAAATCTAAATTTGAAAACTTTCCCCTTATGAGGTCTCCTATACTCTAGAGAAGTGTCTGACTTACTTTGAAGATTGGGATGATCTCATGATTTAAGACATCGTACATGCCTTAAGGGAGACTCATCTAGTGTATAAAAAGCTTCCTTCCTCAGAGTGCCAAACTGAAAAATCAATTGTAGAAGCACCGGTGAAATCTGATTTTGTGGAGACCATAACTACTTGTGAAGAAGAAATACAAGTTTCCATATCTCTTTGGTTTGTTCAAACCGATGAACACCACCTTTGGGATGACCCGTACTTGAATGATTTTTGCCCAAATAAGAAGGAAAGGAGATCCATCTTCAATAATTTCCAACCAATGCAATTCTCCTTTCCTAGTACATGTGACAATTTTATTGAGGAACCTGCTGAAACCTTTCAGCAGGATTTTCAATGGGTTAGAATGATCAATGTCACCAATGCACTTTCTAAAGTAGGATGGTGGATGGTTCTACTGAAAAATTTGTTACACCACTTGCTCAACTTTATCATTTTGGATGATATAATGCTGATTAATTTCTAGTCTGATGGAGATTCTCTTTCTAAAAGGATAACTTAGGTTTTGTTTATTGCTTTAAGTAGGATTAGGTTAGTTTATTTTTTGTTTTAGTTTTATTTGCTTTAGTAGATTTAGTTGTCAGAGTTGTAGACTTCCATGATCAACTCTCTTAGGTGATCTCGTTCTCACTCTCCTTTATTTTTATCATTGCTCTCATGTTATTGCTCATTGCACATCTTTTACATTGAGGACAATGCAAGATTTGGTTGGGGGCTGAAATTCTTACATGAATCTAGTGTTTTGTAACATTTCGAGCATTATATGTTGAAATTTTTTTGATTTTTCTTAAAATTCAAAACTCGTTGGGTAAACCTTGTTTCTATGCATTTAGGATGATACAATTATAAAAAAAAAAATAGATGAAGTGATTAATTTTGAAATCCTTGAATTATCTTAAATATAATAGTTTTCTATATGAATTCCCCTATTGAATTGATCGGTAGAAAGCTTTGAACACTTTTAAGTCTAGTTCACATTACACAATTCTCATGGTTTGAAGGGATTGTGTAGATTTGTGGATTGACTAAGCTTAGATTTAAGGTGTTGAGGAACCAAGCCGGGGTACTTTGTCCATCCTTGTCCATGGGAAAAGAACGAAAGATATGGATTTTTAAAAATCATATCTAATGTGTATGAAAAGGAAAGAAGGAAAGAAAATATAGGTATGATTGAGAATATGGTGGAAAACTCCAAAAAAGGGTTACCTATTAGCAACCGGAGGATGGTCTACCCGTAACCAAAGCCGGAAATGAGACAGTATGAAAGCCGTCGGAAGGACGGTAAGGCAAATTCTTGTAATAGGCTTGTTGTTGATCTGTACACCTTTAGATCCATAGTTTAGTTGATCTATGAAGAAAATAATCCCGAAAATTCATGAGATGAACTTTCACTATGCACACTAGGTTGAATTTGTTCAAGTTCTTCTATTTATCAATCAATCAACGGTAATTCTGTATAAACACTTATTATGTTTTAAGAGTTTGAGGTTTCAACTTCTATCACCCAGTTTCTCTGATTTTTGCACTTGTATGTCTTGGAATGAAAAGAAGTATAGTTTCTGAAGGAGAGTTGGATATTGGAGAATTGAACTTGTTTCACGCATGTTTTGCTCGGGACTAGCAAAATGCTGGTTTGGGGTGTGTTAAGCTCTTAATTTATACATATTCTAACCCCATTTCATCACATTTTATGCATGATTCCTAGGATTAAAAGACTAATCTAATGCATGTTTGTGATTGTAAGAATGAGAGAGAGAATTCACCTATTTGATGGCTAAAAGAATGCTTTTAAACCCACTTGATGATGAATGAAGATGAGCCAAAGGAATGGAAGAAAGAAGCAAGGAGAAGAGAGAGATGACATGGATTTAATGCCAATTTGAAGGATTTGGAATGACTAGAAGACCAAGCTTTGATGATCCAAAAATTCGGATAAATCAAGTTGAAGACCTGGAATGGCCAGAAAAGTCATATTGCAGAGCTGCAGGGCCAGAAAGTAAAATGTAGAAAATTCGGCAGATGACCCAGTAAACTAGAAAAACTATAAAAATTGGCCTTCAAGCGCCCGACCACCATTTTATCAGGCGCTCGAAATTGACAAAAAAATTTCAGTTTATTACTAGAACTTTTCTGGACATGGCCGGGCGCCCGACCACAACTGGCCGGGCGCCCGATGACCCGTCGGACGCCTAATTAAGAGGATCTGGGCGCCCAAAATTCAAAGGAAATTTATCAAAACTTGCTGGACTGTTTTGAGTATGGTCGGGTGCCCGACCAACACCTGACCGGGCACCCGATGACCGACGTAAGTACGTAAAATCTTATGCAATTTAAGGCAGTGAGTTAGTTTTGCTATAAAAGTACACCTTAGCATCATTCCTAATATATCCTAGAAGAGTTCTAAGTTCGTGGGGAGCAAGGGAGATCATCGTGGAGCGACCGCAACTCCTCCAACTAGGTTTTTTTTTCTAGTTTTTCATGTTTTTGTTTAGTTTTTCTTTGAATTCTAGTTGAAGCATGATAATGCTCGGCCAGAACCTCTTAGCTAAGGCTAAGAGGTGAAACTTATGCGTAGTCATCATGTTGAATTTGTTCTAATTCAAGTACTTTACTTAAAGTTTGAATTTTTAAAGTTCTAGTTTGAATAAAAGTCGATATTTTTGGATGTTTTATGAGAGTTCATATGCTTCGAACATGAGTTCCTTGCAATTCTCTGAGATTATCATGTTTAGATTGATTAGATTCGAATTGTAGTAACCCTAGAGCGTACCATAGTCCATTAGCATGGTCGTTACTTCGAAGGCTACATATCCGACTTCTACATGCTTCATTAGAACTAGAATCTTATTCTTCCACTTGAGTGGGGATTGCTTGTATTTGAATGTTACATCTTCCATCTAGAAGAGAGATAGAACTTCAATTCTAGTTGTGTTATGCTTGGATGAATGAATTCACATGAGGGCTATCGCAAGTGGATCCTCAAATGCCTTAGTTCCGTTAATTACAGATTTTTACAACTTTATGGTTTTAAGTTAGTTTATGAACTTGAACTCCTTATTTAATTGATTTTGAAGTTGCTGGAACAACTTGAATTGGTTTACCTAATTCCCAGTGGATCAACCTCGGTCTTACCGAGAATTATTACTACATCACAGCCTTGCACTTGAGGCGAGCGAACATGCAACTCTTCAAAATCTAGTTTTTTCTGTTTTATAGTAGTTTTGTTTTGAGTTTTAGTTTAACCTATTGATGGTTAGCTAAACCTTTTAGGTAGGGGTAAGAGGTGAAGTTTATAGTTGTTTGCAATGTTTAATTCGAATTAGTTCAAGCCCTTTTGGGTTTAATGAAGAATACTTCTAGTTCAAGTTTGAAATAAAGTTGGTATTTTTAGTTTAATCTTCTATCTCTTGTGATCATGCTTACATTGGATGTTTTGATTTACTAAGATTGCTTAATGGGGTGTTGATTGATTGGATTTTGGGTTGTAGAGATCTTAGATCCATCATGATATATTGGATGCTAGGAGATCTTACAAACTAAGTTTCCTAAGTCTTTATCTAGAACTAAACTAAAAGAAGTTTTTATCTTTGGGATTGATCTGAGATAGATGTTTATTTATTGATATTGATTTAATAGAAGTTCAATTCATGCTTCCAAATCAAGTCTAGTGACAAGACTTAAGGAAGAATAATGAATGTGATCTTAATTGTTTTGTGAAGGATTGGGCTATGTGATTGGATATGCCCAATGCTTTAGACGTTATGAGAAAACCATATAAGTGGATGATCCACCTATGTTAAATACATTATGATAATTGATTGATCTATATTCTGATTAGATAGTGATAGAACTCCGATTCCAATTAAGTTATTGGCTTGAATGGTTTGAATTGGCATTGTGAATGATTATAAGTGGATCCTTGGCGCCTTAATACTTATTTTCCTGATTCAGTTTATAGTTTTATGTTCTTAATTCCATCCATCAATACAAATCCAAATTTTGTGCATTCTAGTTACTTAGTTTAAAATTGTTACGACAATCCCTGAGGATTGACCTCGGTCTTAACGAGAATTATTACTACATCGCACCCTTACACTTGAGGCGAGCGAACAAGTTTTTGGCGTCGTTATCGGGGATTAGGTTAATGGTTTTGAATTTTATAATTAGAGTAAATTAGGTTAGATAGGTTAGGTTATGATTTATTGTTTATTAGGTTTTTCTCAAAATTTTTCTACTAACAGATTTTGTTTGTTTTGTAGTACTTTTCTTCACTAACATAGTTCTTCGATCCGATAACACCGTTCTAACTTAAACTCTTTTATTTCTTAGTTTTTTTTTTTTTTTTTTTCATATTTTTAGATTTTAGATTTAGTTTAGTTTCTGTGTGGTTTATGCCGCATTGGGAGCGTGGTCATAAATTGCGACTTCTAAGTGAGGGAGGTTTAGTTGAAGGTCTAATCAATCAAAGACGAGTTAGAAAATGTTTAAAAAATTCTAAATCGTCTGAAATCATGGCTGAGAATGAACCACGTAATATTGAAAATATTGAGCATGATGCACCACCAACTATGATGGAACATAATGAGAATGAGAAACATTATGTTCCCCCGATTAAAATATTGCAAGATTATTTACAACCGGAGAAAACAACCACGTCCTCCTGCATTGTTTTTCCATTTAATGTAGGAAATGTTGATCTTAAACTAGGAATTATCAAGTTACTTCCGAAATTTCATGGACTCAATTCTGAAAGTCCTTATGCGCACCTAAGTGAATTTGAGAAGATAGCCAATACATTTTGTTAGAACTAGAAAATACTTTATTTGCTCGCCTTAAGTGCAAGGCTTGCGATGCTGTAATAACTCGGTAAGACTGAGGTCTATCCACAGGGAATTAGAGTAAATCAATTCAAACCATTCTAGCAACTTCACTTTAAAGAGTTTAAAAAATTCAGATTGAGAACTAGAACTAAAACAGTGACTTAAGCAAAGAAAAAAAAGATGAATATCTAAAAGAAAACTAAGGCTTTTAAGGATCCGCTTGTAGTAGTCAAATGTAAATTCATTCATCTAAGCATAAACACGACTAGATTCAAAGTTCTATCTCTCATCTAGTTGGAAGATAAGGCATTCTATCACACACAATCCCGCTTAAGTCAGGATTTCAGATTCTAGTTCTAATTAAGCATATAGAACTTGAACTTGTAGCCTTCGGAGTAACAGCCATGCCAAGAGACTATGGCGTGATCTAGGGTTACTACAATTCAATTCTAATCAATCTAAACATGGTAATCTCAGAGAATTGCAAGGAACTCATGTCAGAAGTACATGAACTCTCATAAAACTTCTAAAAATACCAACTTTATTCAAACTAGAACTTAAAAATCCAAACTTAAAATAAGAATACTTGAAATAAATGAATTAACCATTGAAACTAGCTACAAGCTTCACCTTTTAGCCTTAGCTAAGAGGTTCTAGCCGGGCATTGTCATAGTACAACTAGAATCAAAAGAAAAAGTACTTGAAAGCATAGAAAAACTATAAAAACCCTAGTTTGAGGAGTTCCGAACGCTCCACGACGATCCTCTCCACTTCCTTAGACTTCACAAGCCTTCTATGATGCCTTAGGAACAACGAAGTGGTGTCCTTTTATAACAAAAATCCGTCACCGACCTAGAATCTTCGAGATGATGGAGAGTCCTTACGCAGTCGGGACGCCGGTTGGAGGTTGCATAGAAACCTCCCAAAAATCTACATGTTTTAGTACATAGGCCGACCGGCCAGTCCATCCGGCCGGTCGGACAAGGGGTCAGTTAGTGTAAAAAAGTGTCTAGTGTAAATGTGATTTCTGGAGGGTTTGGTCAGCCAGCCGGTTAGCAATGGCCAGCTGGACTGACAGTCAATAAAGTATAATTTTCGGCTATTCTCTTTCTCCATCTTCATTGCAATACTCCTCCACCTCTTGTCCTTTCTTCCATTGATCTTCAAGGCATTTAAAGTGTGTCTTTTAACATCATATAGGTAGACTCTCTCTCGCATTCCTACAAACACAAAAACAAGTATTGGATTAGTCTTTAAACATGTAAACTATTTATAATGTGTAATGAATTGAGGTTAGAATATGCACAATTTAGAGCTCAACACACCCCCTGACTAGCATTTTGCTAGTCTTGAGCAAAACATGTGTGAAACAAATCCATTTTTCAACACCCAACTCTTTTTCGAAAACTATGCTTTTATAAACTCCAAGACATACAAGTGCAATGTTTAAAAAAACTGGGTGATAGAAGTTGAAATCTTAAACTCCCTAAATATAATGAGTGTTGCTACAACCCGAAGATTGCACACCCAAGTGTAGGTAGCGAAGTAGTAAAATACTCGGTAAGACCGAGGTCGATCCACATGGATGAGATTAAGAATACTTAGAGGAATTAGTTTAGATGTGAGAGATGAAATTGGATTTATCCACGAGAGTGTAACAAGTTGTGTGTGGTGAAAGACAAAAATAGAAAAAGGGCTAAGGCATCAGGGATCCATCTTTGATTTATCCACAAAGTTTTATTCATTGGTCCAACTATAACTCAATTGGAATCGAGTAAAGATCCGTTCCAATCGGAAGATAAAGCCGTCAAACCACTTACATATTTCATAAAAGATGGTGATCTAAACTGATTGATTTGACCATGAAGCACTCGTTAGTTGATCGAAGGGAATTCCAAGCATCCACTGTGCCCAGAGCCGACAATGGATCAATGAATTGTACAGATTAACAACTTTGCCAACAAGTCAACCGATAAGATCACAAATCATACGATCAAATGCATACTTACAAGATAAGAGGCTTTGATTGACTGATCCAACCATTAAGATCTCGTCTATCGATCGCAGGGAATCCAAAGCATCCACTGTGCCTGGAGTCTACAATGGATCAAGGGATTTTACAGATCGAGGACTTTACCTGCACTAGCTCGATGACCGTAGGGAATCCAAAGCATCCAACATGCCCGGAGTCGACGATGGATAAGGGACTTTATCGATCATGAACTAGCTAATTGGTGTGCAAGGGATCCCAAGCATCCAACGTGCTCGGAGTCAATGATGGATCAAGGGGCTTACACAACAATAGCGTCTGCCGAGGTGGATAACAGAATCAAAAGAACCAAAGAGAACTCCAACATTCACACACCATTGTTGAACCAAAAGAACCAAAGCTCGCAAATTTCTTCAATGGCTTCACCCCTAGCCTTAGCTAGAGGTTTAGCCAACCATCCTACAATGGAAGACTAAAATTTCTACGAAAGGGAAAACTACTCTACACTACAAAAGAAAGAAAGAAAGAAAATTAAGGAAAGAGGATTTGGATTGTGGGATGATGAGAATGAGAAGGAGAGGAGCTCCTTTTATAGCCTCATGAGAAACTCCAAGCCTAGGTGGCATTCCAAGCAAAAGTTCTTTAGGTTTGGGTTTGGAGTTAGGCTTGGATGATGAGGTAACACTTCCAAGCCAATAGATTTGCTTTTTAGGTTTGGGTTAGGAGTTAGGCTTAGAATGCCCAAAGCAAAACTTTCTTTAGGTTTGGAGCTCATGGATGGAAGAGGATAGAGAGAGCATTTGCTTGGCCCAAGTATGGAAGATGGCAAGGTGAGTTAACTCGGTGATGAGTTGGAGTTGACTGGGTCCACATGCTAGACATGGAGAATCTGAACCGTCCATTGAAGATGGGATCCACACATTGGTTGATGGAGTGGTTGCAGTGCTTTGGACGGTGGCTGAGTGGAGTCTTCATCTTCTGGTTGAGATGGACGGTTGAATCACAACTGGATGATTGTGTGATGGCCCACCTGCACATGTGGTGGCTTGGCTGTTGCTCATCGGTGGAGATAAACTTCACCAGGGCTGGCTTGGACGATTGAGAGCTGGTTGAAGTGGACGGTTGATGAAGGTCCATCATATCTGGTCCGTTGATCATGGATTGTCGTTTGAAGCTGATCATGTGGAAGGTGGGGTCCATCACAGCTGCTGGACGGAGTGGAGACTTATGCAATTGGAGCTGCTGGAGATTTGGAGATGGGTCACCCTTGCTTGATGGCGGTTGGAGAAGTGGATGAGATGGAGCTGATTGGAGATGGTTGGACGCTGGTGCTGGACTGTTGTACGCTGGAGTTGCTGCACGTGTGAGGGGCAACACACGTGTGGAGGCTGGAGGGTGGACGGCTGAAAAGAGACGGTCCAATGGCTGGACTGCTGGCCATTGATGGACGACTGGAGATTAGGCTGCACGTGTGGACTGAGATGTTGCACACATGATTGGTTGGATGGACGGCTGATGGAGCTGGTTGAACTGCACGGTGGGGACCTGATGGACGTTGCTTGGACGGTGGAGATTTGAGCCCATCTTAATGGACGGCTGAGCTGGTTCAGCTGGACGGACGTCCACTGCTGGACGTTGAAAGGTGTAACTGATGGACGGCTGGATTTTGATGCTGGGTCCAGCTGATGGATGGTTCCACACGTGCTGGACGGTTGAAGCAGCTGCAGTGGTTTGGACGTCCAGTCCTGGTGGACGGTTTGCTGATCTTGCTGGCCGTTTGATGATGGACGTCCAGCAGCTGGATGATCAGCAGCTGGACGGTTGGAGTTGCAGCACTACTGCTGCACGTTGAGCTGCTGCTGGATGGATGGCTGGAGTTTGCCCAGCGTGTGTGAAGCAAGGTGATCCACCTGATGGATGGTTGGATATGGACGTTGGATTGCATGCTGATGCATCAGCACGTTTGATGGATGGACGGTGTGATGATGAAGCAGCTGGACGGTGATGATGGCTGACGAGCTTCACTCCGGAACAAATGTGAATTGCTTGGATCATCTCCTGCTGTACGTTAGAGTGGGACCCATCTTGAAAGTGGATGATTGGGTATTACTAGCCTGATGAAGTGGGGTCCACCAGACGTTAGATGAAGGCTGTTGCATGTTGAATTTGATGGATGGTCCACTTGTTGGACGTGATTTCAAGTGGCCCAACTGGCGCATGTGCTGGATCAACTCCAGTTGTTGATGGGGTCCACTGGACATGATTCAGTATTTTAGACGTGTGGTTGTGAAGATGCTGCAGTTGGGACATTAGATGACTCAACTGCTTGAACGGTCATCTGGATGGATGGGACGCAGCACTGCTGCTGCATGATCTGCTCCACCTACTGTGTAATGTGATGGATGACGTCTAGCTGCTGGACTGGATGGTCTACCCAAGCGGTTGATGGGTTGCACGCCCTCATGTTAATTAGTTGGACGATGGACGTGCGTGATGTTGTATTGGCCCGCCGTGAGGTCCATCTTGATGTATGCTCTTCATATTTTCATGAATGCTCAAACCTGACCGTCACCTATATCTCCAAATTACATTTTCCTGACATGGTCTTCTTAAACTTCAGATCCACCATAAAGTATGGTCTAGTCTCTGATCTCCACGGTCTGATTTCCTTCAGGGTTGCCCTTGGTTGATCTTACTCTCTTTTGGGCCTTTAAATGCCCTAATTGGCTTGGATTTCCTTCGACCTTCATTAATCACCTGAATGGTAAAAGCACATCTAATGAGAGATAATTAATCGGGAAAACAATGATAATACTCTAAATATCTAGGGTTAATTATACAATATTAGGTACTTATCACACACCCCAACCCGCATTTTGCTAGTCCCGAGCAAAACATGCAAAAATAATCCAAGGATTTTTCGAAATAATGCAAGCAATTATATCCTGGACCGTTTTCACCAATCGAAACTATCTCGAGACGTCCTCTTATTTCCCAATGAAACAAAGATAAACGGAAATAGGAATTCAATGTACTTATGTGACTCTTCAAGTTCCTTAAACAGTAGAATTTCCAAGGCATATAGTTTTGAGAATATATAAACCTAGATTTAGCTGCTTAGTAAGCAACTTAATCGAGTTCAAAGCATTAATGATTCAATAGAAGCATTCTAAATATTGAGTTTCATTGTGTATGGTGAAATCTAGCCTTAACACAATTAGGGGTTCAGTCTTTTACTTTCATATTAACGCTGATGATTGAAGAGAATGGTCAGATCAACCAAGTCACTGATTCTGAACCTTGCTATTGTTCTTTTAAAAAAAAAAAAAAAAATTTCAATCAAGAACCGATAGCCGAAGACTCCAAAAGGCCCACTTCGTATTATGGTAATGTTTTGTAATGGTAACGACAATGGATGAAAATCCTTGCCCCAGATTATTATGAATATTCTCTCTTTTTTTTTTCTTTTTCACTTTTCTATGAACAAAGTAGACAATGATCTCCAGGCTTGGTTCCTAGCACTCTCAACAATCATCAAGTCAACATTATAGTATCAAACTCAAATCCTGGCGGTGCAAGCTAGAAGTGAACTGTGAAAATTCATGACTCAATCAATGTTTATCATTTTCTAATAGAAAATTAATGGAAAGAACTCAATTTTAAAATTTACTAAAGTAACTAAACTCTAAGTTTTAACATTGTCATCACTAAATGCCTTTTTATTCTTCTATTCAAATTATTTCAAAATCACATAAATTCATAGATTTTTTTATAGCATAAAAACAGAAAAATTTTAACAACATTCTCAATAAAATTTCGCAGGAATTCCCACCCCCAACATAAATTCGACATTGTCCTCAATGTTGAAAAATATGCAATGTAACATAATATGAGAGCAACAACAAAAAGAGGAGTGAGTGGAGAGTACCTGAGAGAATTATCAAAGAGCGAGTTTATTCATACTTAATCATAAGCAAAGATAAGAAATCCTAATCTAAACTACTCTATCCTAGGAAAGCAAGGAAATGGATCTCCATCAAACTAGGAGATCAATCAAGGGAATAGACTGGTGCGGGATCATCATGTATTTCAACAAATTTCGCATTAGGACCATCCATAGTCCTGATCGACAATGTACATGGGTGTTCTTAATCATTTTAGGCCAATAGAAATTTCTACCACATGTACGTAAAAAGGAGACATTATCAAGAAAATATCTCTTTAATGCATTATCTGGGCAATGGTTTATCAAAAATGGATCTTCCCAGTAATGGTCCACTTCAGTCTGAAAAGACCAAAGAGATGGAGAGACTTCA